>JAJJMA010063646.1:0-11458 GCA_023529015.1 Papaver nudicaule
GCTAGTAACGTTGCGCCTTTAAGGGCTAATACGTCTTTTTACCGGAAAATAGAATTTCCGGATATTATGTTATTTTACCAATTTTCTTTTTCCTTATCTATACCCGAGTCGAGAGAAACTCAGAGAGAGAGAGAAAAGAGGGAGAAAAGAGAGGAGAAGCAGAAAACCAGAGAAGGAAAAGAGGGGAGATCGAGTGATTTTCAGAAATCAAATCTCTCAATTGATTTTCAGAAATCTCTTCTTGAGATTTCATCTTGAGAGTTTAGTCGAGTTTAGTTCCTAACCTAATTCGTCTTCCTAGATGTAGGTTATTTGCTCCTGAAATCAAAACCAAACCCTCGCTGCTGGTTCTTGGTGTCGAGAGAAAAATCTCACAGATCCGATCAACGGGTGTTTCTCCTGTTGAAACCGTGCAATTCAAGGATAACTATTTGCATTATCATACAGCTCTCTCTCTCTCTCTGTTACTTTGAGATGTGAAAGTTGTTTTTTTGTGTGATGAAATTGGTTGATGTTTTTTGTTTTTCCTTGTTTCAGAGGAAGCGTAGGTTTAAGCCTGGAACAGCAGCACTTAGGGAGATACGGAAATTGCAGAAGACTAAATTTCTCCTTTTCTAAAGCCCCTTTTCTCCGAATTGTAAGTATTCTCAGTTTCTAGGTCTAAATTTCTATTTTTTAGGTCTAAAGTTTTGATTTTTGCTTAATTGGCCAAATCCCTTTTCTCAAAATTGTAAGTGTTCTTAATTTTTAGGTCTAAATTTCGATTTTTTAGGTCTAGATTTTGGTTTTTAGTTAATGCTTTCAATATGTTTGATTTAATGTTTGATTGAAAAATTAGGTTTGTTTTTGAGTAAAATCAGATCTAGAATGGGTTTCTACCTGTTGGGTTTACTGGGAAAAAGACCTATGTTCACTGTAAAGCTGGTAGGGGTCGTAGCACTACTGTTGTTCTCTGCTACCTGGTACAAACCAAGCAGATGACGCTTGTTGCCGCATTCGAGAATGTAAGATCGATCAGGCATAGGGTTCTCCTAGCTTCTTCTCAGTGGCAGGTATCTTCCGAAAGAACCTCTAAGTAGAGCTATTAGATTCAGTGATATCTATCAATAAGCATTGTAAGAAGTCGTTGGGAATGTGTAAACCATGTTTTTCATGTTGAGTGCTACGTTCATGATGTATATTATCAAATTGTTTGGTTTTCTGTATTTTTAAAGGTGACCTCTGAGAGTTGAAATTTATTGTACAGGTTAGCTTCAGAGTTCAGTATCCCCATAATTCTGAAAACATTTCAAGAGAGGACCGCAGGGAATTTAAGCAAACTAGATATGGTAATTATTGGTCATACTAACACTATAAATGTTGTTTGCCATTCATCTATTTGTTATCTATGATCATCTATGCAGGGATAACCTATGATCATCTATGCAGGTGATTGGAGACGGTGTGGATTTTATTTGAATGTCCTGATCCAAACCCATTTCTACAAGTTAATGTCAGTTCATCATCACAGTCAGGACTTTCAAATTAAGAGAATGTTACAGTTTCAGGTGTTTTACTTCCTCTGGATTCAGATTGGTTGGCCATGATCCCGCCTTCAAGTTCTGAGTAAGTTAAGCAGGCCCGAATAAGAAAGTATTCTGTGTATATGTTTGTATGTAGTTGGACAGTTGGACTAAATGGGGTTGATGACTACATTGGCAGTGTCTCTTATTGTGCTTTAAGTGGACTTTTTGATAACCATTAAGATGGTGTTTGTACTATGATTTTGCAGGCTCAGTTATTGAGCGCGGATCCTTCGTATCTTGGTTGCAAGACAAAAGAATGCAAGAAAGAAGAATCAGGTAACTGTGTACTGCATACATGCAGTGGATCCGTTACGTTCCATGTTGTTAATATAAGGACAGACATCGAATTTGTTTTCTTCGCTGGAGGCTTAGAGACACCTTTCATTTTGAAGAGGTCAAGCCCTGTGAAATTCGCTAACCCAAATTCTCCTTTGTATGGTCATCTCTCCAGCATTGATTCATCTGGAACATCGGTACAATCTACTATATCTCCTACTTGAATGGCTAATTCAACATATTTTTCTTCTTTTCAAACACAAATATGTGCCGTGCAGATGAAATTGACATGGGTAAGTGGAGATAAAGAACCTCAACAGGTTCAGTATGGGGATGGAGAGTCACAGGCATCACATGTTAATACGTTTACTCAAAAGGATATGTGTAGTAAGTCTCTTAATGAACTGTTATCGAAATCTAGTAAGATAAATAAAATATTTCAAATCTGTGTATAATGCTTCTGAAATGTCCATATATACAGATTCACCAATAAAAAGTCCAGCTACTGATTTTGGATGGCATGACCCTGGTTACATTCATTCAGCTGTGATGACTGACCTTCAGCCGTCAACCGCCTACTCCTACAGATATGGCAGGTAAATCGAACATCTTCTTGGTATTTCAATAATCGATTAAGAATTTTGTAGCTTAAGCGAACAAATATAGATTCTGAAATTCCATATATGCAGTGATTCAGTAGGCTGGAGTAATGAAACAAAATTCAGGACTCCACCTGCAGGGGGTTCAGACGAACTTAAATTCCTTGCCTACGGGGATATGGGAAAGGCCCCTCTAGACGGGTCCATTGAGCACTACATTCAGGTGCTAATTATACAAAATTAAGAAGAAATGGTACTCAATTAACTGTTTTTATTGTGTTAGAGCAATGCATATGTGAGGTTTGAACCAGAACTAATAAACACTGGATTAACCTAGTTATTAACTAGCTTCTCTATCACGTTAGCCCCATATTCAGTACTTGCTGCTAGAATTTCATTTGAAAGACCCCCTTATTTCCAAACATGTATGTATTTGATCAATTGCCTCATGATTTTTTTTCATAGTAGCCTGGGTCTCTTTCTGTGATGGAAGCCATGGCGAAAGAAGTAGAATCAGGCGAAGTGGACTCTGTTTTTCATATTGGAGACATTAGCTATGCCACTGGCCTTCTAGCAGTCACAAGTGTATTGTTGTAACGACAATGTTAAACTCTACGTTATTCTTATGCCTTCATCAACCTCACTGTCGAAGTCCTTTGGTTTTGGATGCCGAACACAAATATATTTATATGTAGTTGCCTCTCTTTCTGGTTACTAATGTTGCCATGTTCTTTTTCAGGATGTAGACAAGATGTGCAAATCTGCTCTTGCAAATGCTACTTTCAGTACCATTTCTTTTGTGCTTGGTGCTGTAACCTCAGTCATATCTGGTTTCCATGGCCCTCTTTGGAAGAGTTGCTGGAGGTATCTACTACACAAAAGCTGCTGATGTTGGTGCTGATCTTGTGGGAAAGGTTGAAAGGAACATCCCTGAGGATGACCCCAGGAACCCAGCTGTAAGAAAATCAAGCTTTTGAGCTCACTTATCTCATTTTCTGTCTTGTATAGATTTTGTATTTGTATAGATTTTTGTTGAAAAAGAAGGGGTACCGAAATACTACCAACTTTTCGTTTTGGCTCGTGAGTCTTATGGTAAAGAGTCTGGACGATCTCAAAAATCAATATCCAAACCTCTAACTGGAGTAATCTCAACAGTTAGGTAATAACGTACTACTTGGTGCTTTAATTATAAATCAGAGTTATAATGCGGAAAGTAAAAGCACACAAGACACCAAACGTTTTTTAACGAGGAAACTGCCTTGCAGAAAAACCTCGGGACCTCGTCCAGTTTTGAACACCGCCCAGTACAAACTGACTACAAACGCTAGCCTACTATAAGACTTCGGTCTGGGATGTAGCAGAGACCAACTCAAGCCCTCCAAGCGAATTGGCTACTGTCGCCTTCCTTACGTCTCTGGATCCCCCACAGATCGTCACGCACTTGATTCCCCTAGCTGACGTCCGTTACAGGCCTAGGAGTTGCTTTGACCGATGCCAAAGGCTTTTGTCAGCAATACTGGGTTTTAAACCAAAACTGTTGACTTATGGTGTAACTGTCCTCTATCAGTTTACCATAAACAAAGATGACTTCCTTCGGATTGTCAAATCCAGGTCATACGGAAATCTACTTCACAAATCGGGGCTGACACGCAAACCAACTTCGCAATGCCCAATCTGTATCTACCTCAGTTATACAGGAAGAACCACTTAAGGAACTTATATAACTGGAGCCAACTAGGTCTTACAACACCGAGTGCAGCCGTGCGTTGCTACCTTTCAAACCTTTACGTAACTTAACTAGTTCTTGAATAGCCGTATAGCAGAAGAGACGGACTTTGGAATAGACAAGAACTAGGATAGGTTACTGAGGTTACAGGTGATTCTGATCAACCGCTGAGGGATCAATCTACCTGTGCTTCCCAACTCTCTAAGGAAGTCTTTGATAGTCGTAGGGAGTTCCCAGAGGAGCTGCAACCTATAGAGGATGACTATACCACAACAAGCTTTCACCGAAGTGAAAAGAGTTTACGCTACCTTCCCTGAGGACCTTCACGTGTGCTTGATGCTTGCGGTATTTGTCCTTAGACACCTCTATTTATAGCACTCAATAAGATAGGTTGCTTTGGAATTAAGCAATCAATTACTTGTCCCACAAATTAAGGAAACCCTAAACTTGCCAACCAAGTAATACAGATTAATCTCAATTGAAATTCCTTTTTAGATTTATCTGCCAAGTGTTTTGTTGGCTCACAAACACTTCAAGATAGGAATCCAACAGACCAGAGATAATCTTATCTTATTGACTCATTGAGGATCGTTAGATGGAACACAAAAGGTATTTATGTTTCACACAAGTCCATCTAAGAGATAAAGGAGTTGGAATTTGACTCAGAGTGAAATTCTAAAAGAATAACACGTAATTTGACTTTACCAGGAACTTCTCCGTGTCAGGTTCACGTACCAGTACGTGAACAAATGTGACACATGAGATTTTCAGCTCCAGGTACGCAAACCGGTTCGGGAACCGTCCGCGGTCAAATTAGGTCAAATTCAGAATCCGCTGGAAGGACTGGGCTGAGCCAGAACTTAGACATGAGAATGTCCTCAGCTGTGATCCACAGACTCTTTGCTCAAGAGTACTCCTTAGATTCATCCATATCCAACATAACAGTTTGCAAGCAAACTATTGTAATGGACACATGGCGTCGAATCTATCTCATGCATTCTTGATTCACAGTATTCGTGGGATCAAATACTGGTCATGACATAAAGCCATGTTACACAAGAACACGATCTCAATCGCTACATTACTACTAAAGTAGTCGACTATATTTCGAAAGAATAGAGAAAGTAGAAATAGAAGAATATCCATAAAGTCATAACTCCTACTAACCTTTTGTCGATGAAGAATAATTGATGTCTTCTTTGTCTTCACAGTCTTCGTCTTCAAGGTCTCTACTACTCTGTCTATATCCCATTTCCGAAATCTAAACTCTAGTAGGCTAAATCAAGAATTGAATTTTGACACCTAAAACTGACAACTAGCTTGACATACCAACGCTAGTGGGTTTGACCGGACAATGCCCTAACATTTGTATTTGTATAGATTTTTGTATTTGTATAGATTTGCAATACATTTTTTTAATTTAAATACAGAATTTATTTATTTTGTAATTTTATTTTATTTTTAATTTTAATTAAAAAATCCGCAACGTTTATAGGCGTTGCCTAAATTACAGAAAACGTTGCTCTAAATAAATTCTGCAACGTTACTTACGTTGCTTTAAATAAAAAAGTGCAACGGAAGATGCAACGTAAATTCCGTTGCTTTAATTAATTAGAGCAACGTTAATAGACGTCACGAAAAATTTGTAACGCCGTATTTGCAACGCTAATAGACGTTGCTTTAATTCTGCGCAACATCTATAAGCGTTACAAACAGGCCCCTGTGGCGTAGTGAACACCACTAAAGTGATTAGTGAGAATTTCAGAGACATTCCCAGACTCCATTAGAGTCTTTCAGATAATCAATTCTGCTATTTCTGAATCTAGTGTTAGCCACACCATGAAAGTAATTTGTGTTTTTGTCTCCTAATTCTATCTATTGGTCTCTGTTTTTAATTTTCTAGAATTCTTCCTCAATATATTCCCAGTCCTCCAACTCTTGAAATAAATCTTGGATTTTTTTTGTTTTTGTGTTGAATTTCTGGAAGAGTTTTGGTTTTTGTAATGTTATATCTGGCTTTTTTTATGTTGTTTTTGATATTATCAAATGTGAGTTTGTTCCAATCTTTGAGGATATGTTTTGTGTGTTTTAGCCTTTTAACAAGACCAAGAGCTGGAGATCTTCCTATTTCAATGTCCCACCCAGCTTTGATTTGGTTAGTATAACCTGGGTGATACATCCAGTTACCAAAGTGTTTGAAAGGTTTTGGGCCATCATCCCAAGGAGTAAAAGTGTTAAGGAGAATCATCTGGTAATCTCCAACAAAGGTAGGAATATGTTGAAGGGTAGAGGTTGGGAAAAGGTTGTACCAAAGACTGTTACAGATGTTTCTGTCCAGTCTCACTTCAGTGTGAAATTTTCCTTTTATGTGGTTACTCCAGGTATAGGGATACCCAGAGAATCCCATATCTATAAGATTAGCCTCAGAGATAATATCTTTGAAGGTATCTGCCTCTTTGTTGTCAATTGCCCCCACCCCCCCACCCACCCAGATTTACGAAGAGTGACATTCATTTCACCAATGATAACCCAAGGTATATTCATGTTAGTTGCCATATGGATGATCTGATTCCAAGATTCCAACTTTTTCTCAGTAGTGTGAGGACTACCATAAAAGCAAGTTAGTAGCCAGAAAGATTTTGAGATTTTATCTTGAACAATAGTATTGATTTGATTGCTAGTATGGCTTTCTATAGTAATATCAATGCCATTGTTCCAACCCAACAAAATCCCCTCAGCTGTGCCAATGGGTGGAACAATCCAGTAATTGGGGATTCTTAGCTCTCTCATATAGTTTATCATTTTTTATGTTGTTTGCTTTGTTTCTGAAAGAAAAAGGATATCTGGTTTTATTTTGTTAAGTTGTTGGTTTAGGTGTTTTCTAATTTCATGCTGACCTAGACCTTGACAATTCCAAGCTAACACATTAACAACTCCCAGAAATAAGATATGAAAGGATAACTGAATATAACTAAAAAAAATTTAAACCAGTAATGAGCACAGGTATGTTTAATTTTGCAACCAAAATCAGTAATTTTTTTAAAAATATAGTTAAAGTTAGGATTTAGTTTTACCCCATCCTTGTGTATCGTTCATTTTTCCTCTACATGCTTTCCTTCCAAGGCCCTTCAGTATCTGACATTAGTTTTTTCTTTGATGGTTTTTTCTGGGACAATATTATTTTGAGAGTTGTTGTTAGAGATTTGGATAGAAGAATCATGGTTTTGGGATGAGTCTCCAATGATTTCAGTGGTAGCAGGTGGTGTAGGTATTGCGAGATCATCAATAGCCAAGTTGGTAAGAAGATTTATGTTCCACAGAAGGTAGCCTTTTGGAATAAATTCCTCAAAACTAGCATCCCCATCTTCTTTATAGTTAATGCAATGTCCTTTTGGTGTTTTTTTCTTCTTGCTGGTGGTTTGCTCTTCCTCATGACTGTTGTTTCTCTTAGTACCCCTGATTGTGGTGCTCGTAGAGGTTACTTCATTCTGGTACTGCATCCTTTCTCTCCTAGCCCAAGGCCTTCCCAAAGAGTTAGAAGGGTACATTTGAAAGGCATGATTCATGGCTTGCTGTTGAGAAAGGGTATAAACATAAGAGGTAGTATTGATATTGTTATTTGCTTCTTTCACCGGATTATTTTCAGGATTAGGTTTGGTTGCCACCTTTTTAGAAAAGGTGTTGGAAGTCCCTTGTTTCTCTCTGATTTTTTCCAACCTTTGTCTGTGAAATTCATCAAGGGAGATTCCCCTATGCTTAGCAAGATAGATAGGGTGGCCTACAACACAAGTTGGGGCATTCTTGTCATAGAAAAAAAGGATGTTGTTTGTCCTTAACATGTACCCATTTATCCTTTCCTTTTGTTTTGTTGTTGTTGTTGCTATTGCCACTGTTGATAGATCTGGTTGGTTGACTTAAACATAAGTCCAGGGTAGCAGAACTTTCATCACTCATGTCCATTTCCTTTTTTTTTTCCTTTTTCTGGTGGTTTTTCCTCTATAGCTACAATGATTGCAGTTATTTCATCTTCAGGTGTTGTAATAATAACTTGAAGGTTGGTGTTTAGTGGGACACAAGGTTTTATAGGATGTTCCAGGATACGACAAACAGGGCAAATTTTGCAAGGGGCTATGGAAAGGGAGAATTCAATCCAGGTATTTCTCACTCCATTGACATAAACCCAAGTATCAAACTCAAGGTATGTGTCAGTCCTTATTTCAATGAGACATTCCACATTTTTTTCATTAATGTCTCTTCAATATGGTTTGTTATGAGTGATGTAAATTCCTGCAGGAAGGGTAAATCTTTTCAGGTTTGCAGTGTTGATATATTTGATTGGAACTCTCTTGATATGAAGCCATATTGTGGTGACTTTCCAGTCAGCCTGGTTAAAAGTTTGGAAATCTTCTTCTGGGACTTCTTTCATAACAAAAAGCTCATTGCAGACTGCCCAAGCTCCACCCTCAAGGGGCAATTGGAAATCTCTCATAGAGGTAATTCGAAGGCAGAAAAAATTCTTTTCATTCCTATAATTGCCTACATGCACAGGTTCATCAAGTTTCCACCAATTTTGATACACTGATAGACTTCTCTTGCAGATAGTTGGCGAAGAGCACAACTTTTTACTACAATACATTGCTTCCAGTTATGTTTATGGGTTGAATAAGATTCTCTGAAATGAGATGGAAAATGGGGGCTTTTTTCTTGGGTAGGATGAGCTTAGTTTCCATCTGATTAGTGATAATAGTGAAAGCTGTTCAAGATTGCTAGTACTGGGTGACATAAATATTTTGTAGTTAACTTTTCTTTTAGAACTTGGTATGAATCGAATGTTGTGGGTGGGGTTATTTATATAGTTGCTAATGTTGTGTTTGCTGGTTTTGGTGTGGTTTTATTTCATATATTTTTGATACTTAGGATATTTTGTGAAGGATTGATGACAACAGTACTTGAAGTGACTTTTCTTTGGGAAGATGCATTGCTTTTCAATAAGTAAGGATGGCTATTAAGATAAGTACCTTGAGTCTCACTCACAAACTGGTGGTGGTTGTTTATTTTTGTGTACCACGAAGTACTAAATAGAGAGCAGAAAATGAGACATGTCTCTTCCCTGCAGGAAGTAAAGTTACAGGACATGCGTCTTTCCCATGCCCATAAGAGAGCGGGTGTAAGGTGATAGAGTAAATGCAAGGTACACAAAGATTTGTAAATGTTGCTATTTATGTGGTTATCTGTATCATTGATGAGATTGATTTTCCTAGATTTTCTTAATTGATATCTAATAGGGGTTGACCTACTGAATATCAGGGTATAATAAGAATAGTAATTGAAGAGTTTAATGCACTTGTCAGGATTTGAGGTATGGGCGATGATGGTAAATTTATTATAGTTGTTTTGGTGGGCCCAAGAAGAGAAGTTGCACATGAAAAAGACAATAACCTTGTTCATGAGGTGAGTACAAATGTGTTTTTTTGTCCAATTTTGTACATAATGTTCTCTGATGCTCAGATTAAAATTTTTGTTTATATTTCCCATAGTGATACTCTTTTTGTTTTGCAGATGTTGGTTATTTTGCATTTAAAATTGTACCTTATAAACTCAATTTTTCCCAAAGTAAATATGATAACAATTATTTTTCTCAACTCTTTTTTGCTATGTGGATAGTAAAATATTTTGTTTGAATAGAATAGTTTTTTGTTTAATTGGAAAAAAACAAATTTTTTTAAAAAAATATGGAGAACCCATTCATTTATTCTACTATCATAACTTAATCTGAAGTGCATGCTAATATGAGAAATCATGGACCAAATGGTCATATCTTTGTGGTTTTGAGTTCTGTTTATCTGATTATTTTTTGTTTGTGGCACAGGGTCATGATGGTTGCCATAATGTAAACCAGCAAAAGGGCTAATATTCAACAGGTATTGAGTTTTGATGGGATTGATATATAAACATCAAGGGGTGCATTTTCCAGTAAAAGAGATTAAATGGATTTGATGTGTGTGGTTGTTTTGAGAGTAGGGGTTACTTATTATGTTGGTGAAAGCATTTACTGCAACAGGAAAAGAAGAAAAAAAAAAAAAAAAAAAAAGAAGAAAAGAAAAAAATTGTTTTCTTCCAAAGAGTCAAGATGATTAACCCCTGGCTTAATCCAACATATCTTAACAATCCATGCAGAGCTATAATCAGGAAGACTGTGATCAAGAACAAAGGTCAGTTGTACAAACAAGATTTGGAAGGCAATTGGCGTCCATCTTCTTCTAGTATAAGTGACAGACCAAAGTGGTGGGATGAGGATCTTTTGTATGATAACATGGGTCCAACTTATGATGTTTTTCCCCTTTCCATTCAAAAACCCAGTGATCCACACAAGTGCCAGAATAGGTAGATGAGGGATTCAGTAAAGAGGAGAGGGCAAGAGCAGATAGAAGTGCTGGGAAAAATGTTGACAGTGTACAAAGATTCAAATGTGAGAACAGTGGGACCACAACAGGGATGGAACCAGAGCAATTGCAGGAGTACCAGTACCTGAGGAAGCACCAGCACCAGAACCGGCAATTGCAGCAGGAGCAGAACCCGAGGATGCATCAGCACCAGAGCCAGAGATGATAGATTTGGTTTCTGATGGAAAAGAAGAGGAGAAAATCACCATCCATGATATCCCCATGCCTTCCTCTCCCTATCGTACTTGGTTTGCTTATTACTGCAGCTTCAATGGAAATGCAGAAGTCAGAGCTCAAGGAGAGGAACATTTTTACACCCATTTGATGCCAGAGATTGAAAGAATTCCAGTTCCTAAATCCTTCTTCAGATAGATTCAGATGCAGAAAGATGGTGTAAAGACTTTTTTGGTCTAGAGTGCAAAGGTGTAGGTGTTGATTCTGCAGGTGTGATTGTTTTGTTTTTTGCTCTTTCATCTTCCTTGCAAACTCCAGGAGAACGGCTATGTTATTTCATCTTTTTTTTTTTTTTTTTTTTTTTTTTTTTTTTTTTGTGTTGATGGAACTTTGGTTGGGTGTTTTTTTGTTGGTACTTTCTTTTTTGGTGGGACTTTTAATGACTTTGATAACATAGATATGTTGGTTAGATGTTTCTGGTTTATTCATTTGTTGTTATGGGTTATGTTGCTATATGGGTGATCATATATGTTAAGGATATTGTTTTGTTTGTTATTGTTTATGTCCAAAATCTTCATATGATTCATACGAATTAGGTCACCATATATTTTTTGAGAGATGGATTGTAGGGGTAAAACCCCTCGGAACACGTGTCTCGTATCCAAGAAGTCAAAC
>JAJJMA010063646.1:23610-64608 GCA_023529015.1 Papaver nudicaule
AGTGAAACAGGAGAGAGTTTTAGCGGGAGAGAATGAATGAATGAAAATGTGGTGGTTGTTTTTAACTATGGACTTAAAAGAGTTGCTGTCGCTTCTGCTGCTGTGCTGTGTCTATGTTTTGTTCGTTTAACGGCTGAGAAAACTTCCCCTCTTACCTTGTGCAGCAGTACTTGCAGTTTGTCCTTTTGCATGGATCCTATATCTGGGAATCTCTTTCGGCAGAGTGAGTTAACTTCAGAGTCAGACCATGCTGCAGAGTGAGAGTGTGAATGACAACATAAACGAAATTGTTCATATATTAAACCAGGGACGGACCCAAGAAGTTGTCCTGGGGAGGGCTGGATTATGCAGCGAACGTAAAGCGGCCGAAGGCCACCGATTTTTTTTGGGAGGAGAGGGTATATACGTGAATTTTAAAGGACTAGAAACAAAATTTTACATATTGTATGGGCTAATATCCAATAAAATTGGGCTAAAATATAATTGAACCTAAATTTTCATACTAAATTTTTTTCCCCCAAAATCAGGGACGGGCTAAAGCCGGCTTAACCCCTTCTTGGGTCCGTCCCTGTATTAAACCCTATAATTTCACAATGTTTTACTTAGGTGAGATTAAAAGCCACCTAAAAAAAATTAACTAGTAGGAAAGTTATCCATTATATTCTCTCAATTATACTTGTAACCGTACAAAATCCCATTACTAGATCTTATACAGTACACCCAATCATACATACACAAGCAACACACATAATCATACATCAACAAGATAGTAAAGAGATAAGGGTTAGAGATACTTGACAACGAGTTAACTTGGTTCGTCCTCCTTAATGAGGCCTACATCCAAGGGTTTTCACTAGAATAAGCATGATTACATCACTCACCTTACAAAGCTCTAAGTATTATCACTCACTTATGAACCCTAATCTCAATGCTGGGCTAGGGAGAGCAAGTAAGTTATGTCAATTTTCCTATCTCTATACCAGACCAAGAAATGTCCAACCCTTCATACAGAGGGTTCTCTCATTATTTATAGAGGTTTACATAATGGATAACAGCTAATACAAACAATGACTCTTCTGACACTCATTTGTCTTCACTCGCCGGTGAACTATGTCGGCGATCTTTCATTTCGCCTAACACACCTTGGCGGCCAAGTCTTCTTTGGATAAGGATTGCTGACGCGGAATCCACCGAGTCAGCGAGTCAACTCTGACATTATATCCGTTCTGATTACTAATAAATGCTCAACTACTTCTCGACTACTTTCGCTGACATGTCCTTCTCTCGCTAACATGACTTCGCTCTTCTGATTACTGATATGACCTTGGCCGCCTCCACGCTGGTCTTCTTATTAGGTGACTCGCCAAGAGCTCTCGCTGATGATTCCATACTTCTCAAAGGTAGCCTTCTCCTACAACTTCACCTCTAGGATATTTTTATGAGGTAAAGGCATTTTCTACACTCACATTTTGTTTCTTTCATCTCCAAGATCCTTGATCGTCAGGGGTGAAATTTTATTTCTCTCCAAAAATGCCTAACACACGTTCTTCGATGTGCTGCGTGTCCTTCATGCATGAATCTTTCGCTTTTGACTGGTAACCTGGGGCACCGGTTCAACTTCACTTTTTCCTACTATAAATTGGTTTCTCTCTCTCTCTTCAGAATTTTATCTCTCATAATATTTTCAACTTCCTCTTCTCCAAAAACCTTCTCAAACCCTTCTTCTCTGAGTCCAACCGAAAACGACTGTTGTTGCTGCTTCATCCCTTCAAACTTCCTTAAACTCCTTCAAAACTCACTGTATCACCTTTGTTTCGACTTTGATCTTCTTTTTACTGATCTCTCTAGGTTGAATCCTGTGCTCCAATACTTCTTTCTTCTTTTATAGTTTCAGCAGTTCATCTTCTCCGGCTTGTTATCCGTTTTCCGATCGTATGAACGGCTGTAACTACTTTCCCTATGGCTTCCTCAGCTCCAGAATCTACTCGCCACACCAGATCTTATGCTAAAGATATTGAGTCGCCCGCCAAAGCATCTTCTGAAGTGGATTCGCCGACTAAGGATGTTCCCGCTAAACCTGTTAAGAGACCCACCTGGCTCCAATGGGATGAGTATTACGACAATATCGATGTTCACCCACTGACGTTGTCTAAGTTTGAGGGCGTAGCCAAAGCAACAACCCCTATGACTCTGGATGATCTTTAGCGAGACGACCAACACGCGGAGAGAGCGGTAGTCGCCTATGGGTGGCTTAAGTCCGGGATGAAATTTCCTCTTTATGATCCCGCCGACACGTTCATACTTGATCTCCTTATGCGCATCCAGAGGAGCCCCTTCCAACTTACCAGCAACGCGATTCGCATATTAATGGAATGGAAGCTTCGCCGAGAAGACCGTTCAAACTATCCTGACCTGTTCGAGAAGGGTAAGTTTGAACCCGAGTCTTACATTGTTGATAACTTCATGCTTCAGTATGATATTAAGCCTTCAGCGAAAAGGGGAGAACCTTGGGCATATCAATTTGTCATCAAAAGAACTTTGAAACCCGAAGAAATCATGCTCGGCGAGGTAGACAAGAAAGCTTTAAAAGACGTTCCTACCGCCCGCAAAAGTACTGAGGCTGGCTGGTCAAATTTGCCATGCTGGCTTGAAGGTCCCTGGTTGATGGGATGGCTTGATGAATCAAAAACAACACCTCGAAATAGCTTCGCCGAGGGTCATGATCGCTTCAAAGATTACAACTTCCTCAAAGTGCATTGGACTGAGGAAAAACTATATCGCGATGCCCAGGGGATTATTCAAAAAGACTCTAAGGGTAACTGGTTGTTGTTAGCGGCTGATGATGCTGGTGACGCCGGAAGACTAAGAAAACCGGCAGGAAAAGAAATCAGACTGAGATGGAGGTTGGAGATCAGGTAACAAACATTTTTCTTGCCTTTAAAATATATATCTATATCTGCATCTGTTTGTTTCCGGATTTGAATAACGAGATTGATGTTTGATTTCTAGAGCACCGAGGAGCTAGCTCAGCCACAGGCACGTGATGAGCTTCATAAGAAACTCAAGAAACTTTCAGCGAAGCCTTCTGCTCCAACGCCTTCAGAGAAACATATAGAGAAACCTCCCGCTGGAGTTGACCAAGGCTTGCCTCAGTTCTCCAGCTCTTCTTCTCAGCTAAATGCAAAAATTCCTGACTCGACGAATTCTTCCTCCTCCAAGTCTGGCAAGCTTATCATTCATCTCAAAGAAAAAATCACTCCCCCCGTCAATTCCGAGATAATCCATGAAGAAAGAGATGCTGACGTGGAGATGATCGATCAGGATCATGAAGAATCCCATTTTGATCATGAGTCTAATATTTCTACTACCAAGATCGGCGAAGCTACTACTTATAATGTTGCCCTGACTACAACTGGGGTGTCGCCACGACCGGGAATATCGGCGGAAGTAGTACTCGCAATTTCCTTCGCTCGTCTGTTCTTACTTTAAAGAAGATGCCCCTTGGTAACAGACCCGCTGTTGTGCCCAGGAGAGGATGTACCGGCGAAGTCGTTAATAGGCTAGTCGATTCCTTTTCCAGATTACTCAATCTCGAGGAAGATAATGATTACAACTCTCTCTACTATGAATCTCTGGTGAAATATTCTTCAACTAACCTTGTTGATACCGAGGATCTATCCACCATGGCTCAAGACCTGTCTCCTCAGGAGCATTTCAATTTGGCCACTATGGTAATAACTTTTTCCCAACACTTCTTTCTTTTCATCTATTATTATTTCTTTACATCCTAATAACTTCTTTACTTCTTGCCCCAGGGATATCAGCATGTTTTAGTCTCATAGATACCTTTGAGGTGCAAGGGGATATGATCGGCGAGTTGAGCCGAGAGAATTGTGACCTCAAGCATGAGCTTGAAAAGGAAAGAGCAGCTGTTAAATCTCTCCGCGAGATGAATCAAAAGAATACCGGCGAGCGAGATGAGCTTAATGGTAAGATTATCAAGTCCTTTAACTATCTTTAAGTTATTGCATTTTCCTCTTACCTTTAACTTTCGCCGAGACCTTTAGACCTCGTCCCTTCCAAGGTCGCCGACAACATCCTGACAGCCGGCTGAAGCGAGTCGAAATCGAAATAGACAACTTGGATAATGCTAACGCTAGGCCGTCTGACATGCTGTTTGGTTTAGCCAATGATGTCAAGTGGTATCGCCGAGAATTAAATCATGTTAGTGAACCTAATGAAAACCTTGATCGTCTTCTCAAAGCCGCTAAAACGGATCTTCGCTGGATTGAAAGCGAACGGGACAATGCTCGTCGCCTAGCAGAACTCTCTCATAAAGCCAAGGAGAAGGCTATAGTGGATCATACTCGAGTTAGTTCCTTGTGGCAGATTGAAAAGGATAGGGCTGATAACTTGACCTCACAGCTTAATCATGCAACCACCGAGAGAGATACGACACAGCAAGAGATCCAATGCTGGAAAGACTTCGCCCAGATTCATGGGGATAGAGCCAGGCAAATCAACGATCAAGTCACATCCCAGCAACGTCAAATAGCGAGTATATTGGGCCCAAGCGATAATCCTAAGTTTGAATATAACTTGAATCTTCTTAGGGAGGCCCGAGTGGGTGTTTGTAGACATGTGAACGAGTTAGAAGGTAGATCTCTAGGGTGCCTTTTACTATGATTTTCTTTTGCCTCAGTTTTGTAATGTGTTATTTTCTTATTTCCAGAGTGAATCAAACATCTTGAGGGCGAGCTGGAAAGGCAAAAGCAAGTGGTTGAAGATCACAAGCTATGCACTGACACGATTTCTGATCTGGGTGACAAGCTCACGTTTCATAATGGCTGTGAAGAAATGTTGAATAAAGCCTTGGAAGATCACCGTGAGTGCCCTAGGGAGATTGTCGAGTTGAACACCAAGCTTCAAGAGCATCAGAAATGTGAGGAAAATATCAAGTCTTTAGATGGCAAGGTTGAGTATGTTGTCCAGATCCGCGACAATCTTCAGAATGAGTTGAACAATGCTCTGAAAAAGCTTAGGGATCAAGAAGCTCATCATAACAAAGAATTGCTCAATATAGCTTTTGTTGTTGTGCCAGACTATGTGAACGAGGAATTTCCCAAGCACAATATCGCCATCCCAGAGGAATATTCTCTTTCAACCAAGCCTGTCGCCAAAGGGAAGGAACAAGATTGCGAGAAAGAGAGCCATGATGATGAGGATAGCAGTGACGGAGATGGATCAGCATCTGAAGAAGATTAGCTTTTAGGGGTTTAAGCCATTGGGAGATCGCCGATTCCCAGGATACCCTGTAGGTTATCCATCTTATTGTCAACTTTTTTGTTATCTTCTATGCTTTTGGTGTTTTAGGCTGTTTTTTGGTATGAACTATGTAGTTTGTACTGCTCTTTTTTCTAAGTAATGGAAAAAACTTTTATCGTGTTCTTCCAATCTGCACGAGGTACTTATGCCTCTGCACTATTATCAATAACCTAACCTATTACCAAGTGAAGTCCAATGCTTGTCCTGCTGACTATCGTGCAAGACTCCCGATTAGCGCACCCCCGCAATGTTACTTGTGTCTGTGGCGATCCTATTATAAGTTTTTTGGTTTGCCCAGTCTTATTTGGTCGCTAACGCAGTGGATTTCGCCTTTGGGAGTCTTATATTTTTAGGCCAGACACTTACAGATCAACAAGTAACGCGACTGGATTTATTGCTAATCGAGGCCAGACTTACGTAAAGGAGGTTGTTCACTTAGTAAAATAGGCAAGTTATTGCATTTCTTCAATTTGGTCATAGAATAGGACCATATTTAGATGAGAGTTATTTGCTCCACGTGACTTTTCTAGTCTATGGCATTTCGCCTTTGTAGGTGGTACTTAGCCTTAGTATAGTAGCTGATCAGGGTTTTATTTTATGGCTTTTTGCCTCAGTATATTGTACTTAGTTTTCATAGTGAGACCTTTCTTTTGGTCTGGAGCTTTTTTAGCCATTTTGTTTGGCGAAACCCTTGGGCTTATGTTTTCGCCGTGGTTAGCTTACTCGGCGAAGAAATAAAAGAGAGTGATTTGTTAACGTGGTTCGGCGCATAATAGCAAACCTACGTCCCCGGATCTTATTCGTTGTTGTTTACATAAGCTAATAAGATTTCTTGGGTATTATGCCCGCCCAAGACTTCGGAGTTTTTACATCATGAGTTTAAGGGTAATATTTTTTGATGTACTTGGCGTTCCATGGATGCTCCAATTCTACGCCATGGTCATCTATCAGTACATATGCTCCGCTCCCCGCTACCCTTTTGACTATGTAAGGGCCTTCCCATACTGGCTCCAGCTTCCTGCACCCCTTTTTTTTACTCAATAATTCTTTTTATTAGAAAAACTCAATGGAGCAAAAGATTTAGTACAACAAAACTATGTTAAACAACATAGACATACTCAAAAGAAACAAAAGAACTAAGTATAACTAAACCTATAATAAGGTTTGTCAGGGACTTCCAGAGAAAAAATGAGTGAGGTTTTTCAGTGAAAACCATTTTCTCACCTCTAAAAAACTGACATCCTTTCTTAGCCAGTGCATCAACAGAGGTATTAGACTCCCTAAAAGTATGAATAAAAGATATAACAGGGATACAACTTTGAATCTTCTTCCATCTACTTGCAGCAAACCATGGGACACCACCCTTCTGAAATGTTATAGAAGCTGCTTTTGAATCTGTTCTAAACAAAACATCCTGAAAACCCTCAGATACTGCCCATTCTCTTGCACACAAAACTGCCATTACCTCTGCTATATAATTTGTGGTTATCCCCATTCCTCCAGCGGTAGCAATAATAAATCTTCCTAAATGATCTCTACCAATGAATCAAAAGCCTGCAGTTCCTGGATTGCCTCTAGACCCTCCATCATAATATAATAGCAACTGATCTTTCTTTGGCAAAACAAAGAAAGTCTCAATAACTCTGACAGCCTTTACTCTTCTGCATTTCATCCCATAAAATTTCAGAACTTGAAGATCATAAGAAGAATTCCACATTGCTGCCTTCATTCTACCATCAAAATCTTTCACTGACTTCATCACATTCACCTTAATATCCCATGCTTTAACATTCATCTGTTCATACACCATTTTGTTTCTGGAAAACCATAACTCTCTCATAGTAATACAAGATGTAGCTCTCCATACTTCCTTAATAGCAGGGCTCTTCTGTTTAGCAAAATTCAGAACATCTTCAAAAGATTTAGGATTTTTGAAACAAAAAATCCCACCTAACCATTCCCATATAATTTGACTGTAATTACAATACCAAAGAAGGTGATCCATTGATTCTTCATGCTTCTTACAGAACACACACCTTAAAGCCATCTGGAACTTCCTTTTCCTCATATTTTCATCAGTTGCACAAGCACCACTAAGAATTTTCCAGACATTACTTGCTACACTAGGATGAACACTACTGTGCCATACTTTTGTAGGCCATTTTAACTTGGAGTGCTTCACTCTTATTAATTCAACTGCAGAAGAAATTGAAAATTCCCCAGAGAGAGTATGAACCCAAACTCTCTTATCCATTCCCCCTGCAACCACTGGTAATTCACTAACTTCTACCATTTCAAGCAATTCAGAAGGAACAACCCACTCCTCATTGATAAGAAGATCTGACACCTTCAATCCTTCATGATTCTTCATAAAAGCATTCCCTGGACATATGTCCTTCAGAACTCTTTCCTTAATCCAAATATCATTCCAAACTGATATATGTTCACCATCTCCAACAATCCATCTTGTGCCCTCCTTCACCAATGATAGAACTTCTTTTATACCAGGCCAAATTGAAGATTTTTTATAATAATCAATCCACTCTCCCTTCTTGTCTTGGAACTTAGCTTGAAAAAATTGTGTCCATTCTTCATTCTCATTCTGAATCTTCCAAGCAAGCTTCATTAACAGAGACTTGTTAATTACATCCAACTTTCTCAAGCCCAAACCCCCTTCATTCATTGGAGAACATACTTTCTCCCATTTCAAAGAACTACTTTCTTAACTGCTGGATCTCCAGACCACAAGAAGTTTCTAATAATTCTTTCACACTCCTTCAACACCCTGCTTGGCCATTTATAGATAGACATGTTATAAATTGGAACACTACATAGCACATGTTTAACTAGAATTATCCTTTCTTGAAAAGACAGCATTCTTCCCATCCAGCCAGCCATTTTCTTCTGCATCATTTCCACTACTCCCCAAACATGTCTTTCTCTAATACAACCCTCTACCAAATACACACCTAAATACTTATCTGGAAACTGAGATAAAGGCATTCCACAGATATCAGCAATTTGTTTTCTCCTACTCTCAGATGTTCCTCCCACAAAGCACTTGCACTTCTCTTTACTCACTACTTGCCCTGAAGCACTTTGATACTCTTGCAATGTATTCATTAATCTCAAAACATTTCTCCTATCTCCATTACAGAATAAGAATATGTCATCTGCAGAAAAAAATGTGTGTTGGTTAAATCCCTTTTCTATTTACCATTGTGACTAATTCTTTTGACTGCACCATATCTGATAAAGTCCTGCTCAAACTATCTTCAGCTATAACAAATAAAAGAGGAGACAAAGGATCTCCTTGTCTAAGTCCTCTATTGACATCAAAATAATCCTTTGGCCCTCCATTTATTAAAACAGAGATCTTTGCAGACTTCAATAGAATATGCATCCACCTCAAAAATGTTCTTGAGAATCCAAAACACTCCATTACTTGAAACAAAAACTCCCAACTCAGGGAATCATAAGCTTGAGAAATATCTAGCTTTAAACCCACATTGCCACCTCTTCTTTTAATGTCTAACTCATTCACCAGTTCAGAAGCAAGGACAATCTGATGTTGTATGTTTCTCCCTTTCACAAAAGCTCCTTGTTGTGGTGAAACTACTTTTCCTATTATAGAACTCAGCCTTACTGTTATTATCTTTGTAATGACCTTAAAACAGAAATTCATCAGTCCTATTGGTCTAAAATGTTTAGCATTCTTTGCATTTTTAACCTCAGGAATCAGCTTTAAAAAGTTTGCATTCATCCCTTTAGGTATAAATCCTCTCTCCCAACAGTATTGAATTGCTCTTACAAAATCCTCAGCAATGATTTCCCATGTAGCTCTATAAAACCACCCTGCAAAACCATCTGGACCTGGAGCACTATCAGGATCTAGTTCAAAAACTGCTCTCTTAATTTCTTCATAATCAGGTGTAACACAAAGAATCCAGTTATCTTCATCTGTCACTACTTTAGGAACTGCAGAAAGTATTCTTTGAGACCTTATAATTGGCTGATATGTAAACTTTTCCTCAAAGTGAGAAACCAGAACTTCAGCAATTCTATCTTGATCAGAAACCACTTCCCCTGCTGCATTCTCAATTTCCACTATTGAGTTTTGAGTTTGTCTTAATTTCAGAGAAGTGTGAAAAAATTTAGAATTAGTTCCTCCTTCCTTGAGCCACCTCACTCTAGATTTCTCTTGCAATATCTCCCTATTTTGTTGAGCCAAAGTATCATGCACTACTCTAGCCATATTCAATTTAGTAAGCAGAGAATTATTACTAGGATCCTTATCAGACTCTAAATTAGCTTCCAAAACATCTTCTTCAGCTTGTTTTAATTTAACTCTCACATCACCAAAGATCTTCCAATTCCAATCCTTGATTTTTGGCTTCAATCTTTTCAACTTGCTCATGAAAATAAAAGCATCATTACCCTCAATATCTTCATCCCATGACTGCTTTATCAATTCCAAAAAACCAGGATGGCTCAACCATACTTTTAATGCTCCGAAAGGTACATTAGCAGGTCTGGGAATCTCAGCATTAGCACCATACAACACTCCATGATCAGAAATCCCCCTCACTCCCATTATATGCCCAACTAGGAAAAATATCCAACCATTTAGAATTAAATACTGCTCTATCAAGATTGCACAAAATTCTTTTACTGCCACACCTATTGTTACACCAAGAAAATTCAAGACCTGTTTTAGGAGCTTGAAGTAATCCACACACACTTAAACAGTCACTAAATTCCAGCATTGAAATAGTTAAAGGCTTCAGACCACCAATCTTCTCATCTACTGATAATACAGTATTAAAATCACCTATCACAAGCCATGGCTTATTTAATAAGCTCAATTCCACCAATTCTTCCCACAACTCCCTTCTATTTACTGTCAAACAAGCAGCATGAATACCTGTTATGATAGAGCCACCAATCTCAATAGTAATAGCCTGTCTAGTATTTGAGATTACACTTGGAGCACTAAGAGAAGCACACCAAAGAATCCATATATTTCCTTTCCCTTTATCATCTGAATTATGAATACAACTACTATGCATTCCTGCTAACTTCAACTTCTTAATATATTCCTCAGTGTACCATATTTTTGGTTCAGCTAAAATAACAACAGAAGGCCTAAAAGATGCAACTAAACTTCTGAGTTTGTCTTTGGCCTTAGCTCTCCTTAGGCCTCTGACATTCCAGAAAACAACTCTCATCTTTTTTTATTTTGAGAGGTACTAGGGCTACCTCTACCTTGCCCATTTTGTTTCTCAATATTAGCTTTTTGGGATGCTGCTTTCTTCCTTGTAACAACATTTGGCACTTCAAACAGCTTACCTTTCCCAGCATTCCCTTTTATAACCTGTTGAGTAACTTGTGCTTCACTTGTAGAAACCATCTCACAAACAGGAACTACATGAACCACATTATTAACTGATGGAGCACCAGCTGCTGCTGATAAAACCTTATCAACATCAATAGCTGGAAATTCAATATGAGAATTAAACCTCTCCTCATCCATACCTTGAAGAGCTTGAAAACTTCCAGAGGATATACTACTACTAATGGGAGGAACAACTGCATCTACTAAGTCTCCATCTAGATATTCAGCATTTTCTTCACAGAATTCAGTAACTATTGAGCTTACAATATGCCCATTTATATCCATTTCACTACTACCAGGACATAAATCAAAAGGACCAAAATCCTCTTTATCTTTATTTTTATTCTTCTTTTTTGGTTTGTAAACCTGCTTCACATTCTTCTTTAAACCATCATCTGATGTCTCTCTCTTCTTTATTCTGCAAATGTCTTCAACATGACCATCTGAGGCTTTTTTGTTACTACCACCTCTTGAGAAAAACCACCATACTTGCTCTCTATCCAAACCTCCTCTGGAATTGGTTTTGTCATATCTACTTCCACTAACACACTAGCATAGTAACCATTTTTCCTCTTCAATGTTGTATCATCAATTTTGACAGGTCTTCCAATACTACCAGCAATCTTCATCAATATCTTCTCCTTCCAATATTCAATAGCTAACCATGGAAACTTTAACCACACAAAAGCTGTTGTAGTTTTTTGATTTTTTGGATTGAAATTCTTCTCCCAATTTCTAACTTTCAAAACTTGAGACTCAATACTCCAAAAACCCTTCCATATAAATTGTTTGTCATCTTCATTAGCTAATTGAATAATAAAAAATCCCTTACCCAGAGGAATAAATTGCACTGTTCCAGTAAGCTTCCATTGCTTCTTAAGTTCTACCTCAACATCTTCAATCTTCAACTTACTTAAATCCAACCTCCCAATCAAGCTAAACCACCATTCATCTACACTCTCATCTATTTCGTCATCAAGTAAAGGAATCTTAATCATATTTTTCTGAATATCAGATTCATCCCCGGAAACCATTTTTCCTGAAAAATACTTTCAGAAAAACAATTTAACAAAGAACTATCTGGACTTATTGAAAATTTAAAGCTTCAATCATACACCCAACCTTCGATTTCCCCAAAACAATAAAGATAAATGATTATCGATGGAGAAAATCGAGTAGATCTGGAAAATAAATGCAGTTCTCCTGGAAAAAAATTTGGTCAACTCAGAGCAAAGTCAAAGAGAGAGAAAAATTCACCGGTATCAGCTTCCTGCACCCCTTTCGCTGAGAGGGAGGGACTATATTCTCTAGGGATAACTCGCTTGTTGTATTTGAAAAAGGAGGGATACCGAAATACTACCAACTTTTCGTTTTGGCTCGTGAGTCTTATGGTTTAAGTCTGGACGATCTCAAAAATCAATATCCAAACTTATAACTGGAGTTGTTAAACCTCGACAAAGAGTACTTTGGAGTCAACTCTACAGTTAGGCAATAACGTACTACTTGGTGCTTTAATTATACAATCAGAGATATAATGCGGAAAGTAAAAGCACACAAGACACCAGAGATTTTTTTTAACGAGGAAACTGCCTTGCAGAAAAACCTCGGGACCTCGTCCAGTTTGAACACCGCCCAGTACAAACTGACTACAAACACTAGCCTACTATAAGACTTCGGTCTGGGATGTAGCAGAGACCAACTCAAGCCCTCCAAGCGAATTGGCTACTGTCGCCTTCCTTACGTCTCTAGATCCCCCACAGATCGTCACACACTTGATTCCCCCAGCTGACGTCCTTTACAGGCCTAGGAGTTGCTTTGACCGCTGTCAAAGGCTTGTGTCAGCAATACTGGTTTTTCAACCTAATTGTTGACGTATGGTGTAACTGTCCTCTATCAGTTTACCACACACAAGATGACTTCCTTCGGATTGTTAAATCCAGGTCATACGGAAATCTACTTCACAAATCGGGGCTGACACGTAAACCAAGTAAACAATGCCCAATTCGTATCTACCTCAGTTATACACGAAGAATCACTTAAGAAACTTGTATAAATGGAGCTAACTAGGTCTTACAACACCGAGTGCAGCCGTGCGTTGCTACCTTTCCAACCTTGTTGAGTAACGTATCAGTTCTTGAATAGCCGTATATCAGAAGAGACGGACTTTAGAATAGACAAGAACGTGATCAGGTTACCAAGGTTACAGGTTAATCCGATTTCAACCAAAGATGGTTTCAATCTCCTACCTGTGCTTCCCAACTCTCAAGAGAAGTCTTTATAGTCGTAGGGAGTTCCCAGAGGAGCTGCAACCTATAGAGGATGACTATACCACAACAAGCATTCACCGAAGTGAAAAGAGTTTACGCTACCTTCCCTAAGGACCTTCACGTATGCTTGATGCTTGCGGTATTTGTCCATAGACACCTCTATTTATAGCACTCAATAAGATAGGTTGCTTTGGAATAAAGCAAGCAATTACTTGTCCACAAGTTAAGGAAACTTGGAAACCAAGTAAAGAGATTAATCTCAATTGGAATTCTTTTTATCATTATCTGCCAAGTGTTTTGTTAGCTCAAAAACACTTCAAGATAGAATCCAACAGACCAGAGATAATCTTATCTTATTGACTCATTGAGGATCGTTAGATGGAACACAAAAGATATTATGTTTTACACAAGTCCATCTAAGAGATAAAGGAGTTTGGAATTTGATTCAGAGTGAAATTCTAAAAGAATCTTCACTAAATCCGACACCAGCAAGATGACTACCGTCAGGTTCACGGACTGGTACGCAAATAAAATAGCCATCTCGAACTCAGAAGAATTTCTGAGTTTCTGGTACGCAAACCGGTTCGTGAACCGTGCGCCTGTCAAATTTCGTCAAATCTGGATTCCGCTGGAAGTACTGGGCTGAGCCAGAACTTAGACGTGTGAACGTCCTCAGCTGTGATCCATGGACTCTTTGCTCAAGAGTACTCCTTTAGATTCATCCATATCCAACTAACAGTTTGCAAGCAAGCCATTGCAATGGACACATGGCACCAAATCTATCTCATTTATTCTTGTACTCACAGTATTAATTGTGGGATCAAATACTGGTCATGACACAAGGCCACATTACACAAGAATACGATCTCAATCGCTATTATCACTACTAAAGTAGTCGACTATATTTCAAAAGAATAGATAAAGTAGAATAGAAGAATATCCATAAAGTCATAACTCCTACTAACCTTTTGTCGATGAAGAATAATTGATGCCTTCTTTGTCTTCACAGTCTTCGTCTTCAAGGTCTCTACTACTTTGTCTATATCCCAATTCCGAAATCTAAACTCTAGTAGGCTAAATCAAGAATTGAGTTTTGACACCTAAAACTGACAACTAGCTTGACATACCAACGCTAGTGGGTTTGACCGGACAATGCCCTAACAGTATTCTCTAGATAATCGACAATGGTAATTTTCCATATGTGTGAGGGAGATTAACCGTTGTTCTTCTAGATCGTCGAGTTTTGCCAGTATCAAGTCAATGTTCAAATTCTCCTCCCATGCTTCATTCTTTGTCGTTGGTAAGATAACTTCGGATGGAAGTACTGCCTCGGCGCCAAAGGTAAGTAGGAAGGGAGATGCCCCAGTTGCTTCTCTAACAGTTGTCCTGTAGGACCATAAAACATTATGCAAATGTTCACACCATGCTTTCTTATGTGGCTCTACTCGCTTGTTCAAACCCATTCCAATAGTTTTGTTTGTTGCCTCCGCTTGTCTGTTGCTCTGAGGATAAAGTGGGGTTGATTTTCCTAGCTTGACATCATAAGTAACGAGTAATTGTCTGATATTTTCGCCGACTAGCTCTTTCCCATTGTCCGTGCACATTTCTGTTGGCACGCCGAACCTACAAAATATATTCTCCCAAACAAACTTGAATACCTCTTGCCCTGACTTCTTCTTGATAGCCTTAGCTTCACATCATTTGGTAAAGTAGTCAGTTGCTACTATTATATATTTTCTCTGCCATGATCCTGGAGTCAGCGGTCCTATGATATCAATGCCCCACTTGGCATAAGGCCAAGGACTGAGTACTGAATTTAGTGATGTCGTCGGCGCTTTAATCCTTACAACTGACACTTTTTACATCGGCGAGCATATTCTTTGGCGTTGATGTTCATCCATGTCCAGTAATACCCTTGCATTCTTACTTTCAATGTACGAGTAGAAAATCTGCATAGGTACTCAAGGTACCACATCCATCAGATCTACTCATACATACAATATTTAGTTGTGATTCAGTGGTGCGAAGACCACAAGAACAGCACCGAAGGTGCTTTGAACAGTAATTAAAGACCACATAAAACTGTAAAGATAAGATATAAGAAAAACCCTTATGCATTTCAATGCTGAGATTACATGAATAAAACCCTAAGGAACCGGAGGAGATTACAAACCTAATCTCTCTCTTGCTGCTTAGGCTCAACCCAAAGAGAATCCAACCCTTACAACGTTTTCCAAGCCCGCCTTATATAGGCCGAGCTTGGGTGGTTTACAGCTAATAAATACAAAAGACTCGATCGTGGTGGTGTCAGTTTCTGTCGAGTAAGGCGGTTTACGCTCCGAGGCTTCGGCCCTTCGTCATGGTCCGAATCCTTTCCCTCCGAGTCTTTACTTCGTCTGTGTGCCACGGCTTCTTATTTAGGCTGGTCCGAGATCTCGCTGTTAGTCTTCTCGGTATGGATCTCTCGGCGTAGCTAATCTCCCTAGATGCGAGACACGTGTTCCGAGGGGTTTTACCCCCCACAGTTTGCCTCTTTTCTTATCCAAAGGTCGAAGGAGTTTGGAGAAGAAAACCCTTGGCGTTCCGTCTTCTTCGACACGTGTCCTCGCTTTAATTTCTGACTGACACACGTACCTTCGCGTGCCTTTCGAAACTTTTATCTTTCTTTGACCTGCCATCTGCCGCATAGGTTTTTATCTCTCTATTTAAACTTGTTTTGTCTCCTCTTCTTCCCTCTTTTCTTTCTCTGTTCTGCATTATTTCCCGAAGTGATTGAATCTTTCTCTGTTCTGTGTTTTTCTGAAATCATGGTAAGTTTTCGAATTTATCGCCGTTGCTTTGATTTGATCTCCATTCCTTCTTTGAACTTTCTTTTCTGTTGCAGGCTGCCGCCGATGCCTCTGTCATTACTTCTTCAGGCGTTTCTGCTATTAAGGTATTACCTTACAAATTGGTCGATCCCCAGAAGATGGGATGGGAAGAAAGGGCTCGTCTCTACTGATTTAATTCGTCTCTTTTTTCCTGCAAAAGTTTAGGGAGGAAGATTCTATCCCCAGAATTGCTTGCCGCTCAAAAGTGTGGTGATAGAAGATTAATCGTTTCCGGTGAACAACTCGGCGCCGGACTTCCCATTCCATTGTACAATCCTTCCAACCCTCTCTTTTATATGATTTATTCCCAGATCAGTCCTCCCTGCGGAGTGATGCAACTGAATGGAAACTCCATTCGAGTCATCAGTGAGTGGGTTGCTCGCTCGGAGGGTAGGTCATTTTATTATAAAAAGCTTCCCAAGGAACTCCAACATTCTCCCGAATACTGGACTGTCGAGAATTTCTTCAAATGCTACAAAGTGGAGAAATCTTTATCCAAAGAGAAAGCTCCCTGGAGTGTGAGTTTGGGCAAAATAGCCGATTCTTCTAATCCTCTTGGTGATGTGGATCTTTCGGGGTCCAAAAAGAATACCCTTCTTCGTCACTCTAGCGATGAGGTGTGGTTTACAAAGCCTATACTCATCGAAGGCCCTGTCTTGTATGGCTACGAAGATGAAGAGAAGAAAATCGAGCGTAAGAAGTTCGAAGCTCATCATAATCTTCCCGTTGTTAATTTCTATAGTATTTTCTTCTCCGAGGAGGAGCGTACCAAATCTCAGGAAAAGATTGCTCAAGCCAAAAAGAGGGTAAGGTGTAATTTTGAAATTTCTTTGTTTATTCTCCTTTTAGAGATTTACTCTCATCCAAATTGTGTTTCCAGAAAGCGGATAAAGCGAAGGCGAAGAGTCAAGGATCTTCGGACGAGAGTGATGCTCCGAAGAAGAGAAAAAGATCTTCCAAATCGGCGCCTGCTGAGAAGGGGGAAATTAGTCAGGTGACAAACACTTCCTGCCCCAGCTATGCGTTAGGTATGGATATTTGCCTCTGTTTAAAACCTGATAAATTGACTGCTTTTCAGCAGAGCGATGTTTTGATCGGTAATGAGAACACTGCGAGCTTGTCCATGTGTGAACCAAATCGAAAAAGAGGAAAAACCATGGCTACAAAGAAGAAGGGGGGGCAAACTATTAGCTCTACGACCGAAGCTGTTACCCAGAGGCGAACTCGTCGGTTTACTGTTTACTCGGATGAAGAAGAAACCGAAGATGATAGGACTCCGAGGGGAGAGAATCTTAGCCGAGGAGTAGCAGGGATGCCGAATTCCCGAATTGTGGTACCCTCGCAGGGATGTTCCTCTTTGGGTGGCGAAACTTCTCGTTCTGATCAACCAGAGATGAATTTAAATCAGTATGGATCCAATATTGGTACTACTTTTGGTGTCTTTGCGTCGGGTGCGAGTGTTCCTTCGATTCATGTCGCTCAACGGTTGAGCTTAGGTTCCAAGAGCCGGACTTCTGCAGGGCCGAACGTACGTCGGAACCCTCCTGATGAGCTAGCTAGTCTTTTGAAGGCACATTCCGTGAATCCTCAAAATCACCCTTTGGACCCTTCTATATCTGGCTTTCTTGCCCAAGTGTTTTCTGGCTCTTTGGATAAGAGTTCTGTTGCCTCTGTAGCTGCTTATCATCAATCATTTGTTGAAGCTGTGAGTGTATTCATTTTGTTGTTTTCGCTTTGTACGTATGTTTTGTATGTTTTTTTGTTGATGTTCTTCCTTTCCTTGCTTTCAGCAAAAATATCTTGGAAAGTTTTTGTTTGATCTTGCTGATGCCCGAGGCTTAGAGGCTGCTAGACTTAGCGAGGACATTCAGCTTTTGAAACAAGAGAAGAAAAATCTCGTGAAAGATGTGAAGGGGTTAAAGGATCGTCTCGAGATTGCCGTGTCCGAGCGAAACACCTTTAAGCAAGATGCTGATGTTCAAAGAGAACGAGCTACGAAACTTGACGAGGAGTTGTGTTCGGCTCTTAGTTTGTGTGATAAGAAGGATGCTGAGATTTCTTCCTTGAATGATTATATCGAAGGGGAGGGAGAGCGCACTTCTTTGTTTAGTCGTGATCATGCCCGATTTCTGTGTAGGAGCATGGGTATTCAACCACCCTATTATTATGATGGTTTGGAAGATCCAGATGCTGTGCTTGAATCTGATAAAGATCTTATTTCGACCAGCGAAGCTGAGTTAATAATTTCTGAGTTGCGCAAGGTGAGGCTAGCGGAAAATTTGCAGGCAGCAAAAGACAATGCTGATGGTGGGTTGGGGATTGAGGGTCATGAAGCTACCAATTTGGCGCAAAAGGATGGTGATGGTGTTGACTCTCAGGAGTTGAGTGTAATTGATGGAAGCGTTAACGAGGAGCCAGAAGGTGATAAAGGTGGTGATGGGAGTGCTAAGGTAGATTATCAGCTTTCTGGCGGTGAGCCGAAGGAGGTGGATTGTGTTGATGCTTCTAGTAAGAGCTCCGAGGTTACTGCCGAGGATCGAGATCCTGTGGATGAACTTAACAGTATTGTGATTTCCCAGGTTTTGCCTCTGCTTAAGAAGAATGACAGCGATCCTGCGGCCTCGTCTCAAGAGAATCCCTAGGGTGCTTTTCTTGTATTTTTGGTGATCCTGTGTGAGGATGTTTGTAACATAAGAAGTGTGTTTCTTCTTCTAACTCTTGATGACTTGTGGACTTAACATGATGTTTACGCACTTGCTGCTTTTCTTTCTTTCTTAAATGTTATTCTTCTTCTTTTTGCTATTGCTGCTTTGTGCCTTGCTTTTTATCGTTTGGTTTTGAAAGTAGCCTGTACATGGTTCGTATAGCTTCTCGAGGTGCAACTTCGGGGCTTACTTCGATGTAGGAGAAAGTTACCAAGCTAGTGGGGGCATACGGATCACCCTTCCCAAAGGCTTTAAGTTACTCGCACTGGTTTCAAGCAAACACTGGCTATTGATTGCGCAGGTATCCATGTTGCCTTAAATACGTTAGGTAGGTACCGAAGATATTTTAATTATATTCCTCGGAGAGCGTGGTAATGCTCTTGCTACCTTTTGCCTAAGTAAATGCAGGAACTTAGAATGAATACCCCACTTCTCAATAATTAAAGTAACACAATGGGGGAGTGCCGGTCAAGGCTGGAGCTTAGACATGGCAATTTTCTCTTATCGCGGCCGAAAGTTCAACCCCTCCAAATCTTTTGTACCTCCCCCTTTTTGAGGCCTGAATTTTTATAAGGGGTCCCTTGGTTGCGTACTTCGTCGTTGATTTTGAAGACGAAGCAGCTGCCTCGGGGTTCCATCTTCCTCTATAGGTAGATGTTAATCCCATTTATCGTCCCCTCGGCGCCCGAGAACACGAGGTCCTCGTGGACGTTTGGTAGTGAGTACTAATGCATCATCAGCTTGTAGCCTTGATTCAAAGTGTTCACTGCTAACGGGGTGTCTTGTGGGTAGAGGACCGTGTCATATAATTCGTAGGGCCCTTACAAATTATATGAGCATCAGCTCTGTGCCTACTAAACGAGGACTTTTTTATTGTTTGGCGTTTTATGCCTCGGCGTTTACAACCTTTTTCATTCGATGGCTTTTTTGCCTCGGCGTTTACAGCCTTTTTCATTCGATGGCATTTTTGCCTCGGCGTTTATAGCCTTTTTCATTTGATGGCATTTTTGCCTCTTTCCGCGAGCTGGGGTTTTATTTTGATAGAGGCTGTATGCAAAGGGTGCGACTATTGTTTTCCTCTCCTGAGTTATTACTTGTATGAAGTTTCGCTCTATGTGCTTCCCTGCTATTTTTAGTTCCTGGCCTGTGTGAAGCTCTCTAGTTGTTTTTTGTCTTCTTGAGCATGTTTTTGTTTAAATATTTCTGCGTTGATTCGGTTTCTCCTCGGAGTCATAGTGGTGGCTATGAGAACTGCTTCCTGCTGCCATGGAGTTGATTGATCTTGTTGCATGCTTCTCCTACTACTTAACGATGATATTTCGTACGCATCTGTCTAAGATTCTTATGTGTTGTTTGTTCAAGATGGTGACCGAAGTCAGTGTTTATATCAATGTCGATTTCTTTGTGCCGAGTTTTGGCTTTATCATTAGTGTTTGTATGGCAGGCTTCCTCCTCGGCCGTACTTCGTTGCCTTATTATTTGTGTATGGTATTCTTGTCATCGTTTGTTTGTGTTGCGGCTATTTTTTGGATTTTATTAACCCCCTGATGCTAAGGTTGACACGTGGGTGTTAGCAGTTTTGAATGGTGTTATTAATTGGTTTCTCTACGGTTTTGGAATTTTGAACGGCAACGTGGGAGTTTGCGAAAGATGTGGTTACTTTATTGGATAACGTGCAGTTATGGTGTTTTGAAGTGTTGGTGCGTTATTCAAAGGAATCAAAATTATAACGTCTGCTCATTGATTGGACCTGTCGATTAGGTGGTTCCCTAAACCGCAGTATAAAAGGCGAAATATGCTTTTTGTTGTTAGTGGTGACTATCCGTTTGATTTTTTGTCTGACATTCTTTTCTTCCTTTCTTCTCTTCCCTTGAGTTCTATCATCTTTTGAAGAAATAATGGCTGACAGAGGAAAAGCTCCCATGGAGGAAGGAAATGGTGAGATGGACCCGAGAAGTCGTAGAGAACAAATTCGTCTGATAATGGAGATGGAAGCCGATTTTGCTAATGCTAGCTCTTCTAGGAGGGAGAGTAATCCTGACAAGGTGATTCGTCTGTTTAGTAATCTTATTGAGAGTGATGAGAGGAGGAGGGAGCAGAGGATGAGGGAAGACGGTGGTTCATCCTATGACTGTCGTATGTATGAGACTAGATCGTTTTTCCGCCGTCATAGCGAAGAGATTTTGCCGATGCTTAAGGATGGTCTTGCCTTTCCTGATGATGAAGTGAATGTGAAAACTGAAGTAAAAGAAGAAATTAACGACGTGAGTCCGTCTGTTCCTGCCATCGCTCCTTTGGTTAATGAACAAATTGCTGATGAAGATGAATTTATTCCAGAGGTTGTTTTCTGGGAAGAAGATGTTGCCGCTGTTCCTGCTGGTGTTCCAGTCATCGATGTAGATTTGCTCGAGGGCCTTGACGAAGATCGAGGTACCGTGGCTGGTCGACTTCGGAGTAGGCGTGGGAATAGGAGAGGCTGAATTTAATTTTTCTATACTAGCGTCTTCGGAGTATCTTCTTTTGTTAGTTGTTTTCCTTTTTTGCTGCTCTTATTCTAGAATTTTGTTTCATGTTCCGTATGTGCTTCCCGAACGAACATTTTGTTTGTTTGTTTATTTATCTGTGTTAATAGGTTGTTTTTCCACAGCTTCCCTGTATTACTTTTGTTTGCTTCGCTTATTCTACTGCTATCACATGTCGCTGAGTGCATGGGTGTATTATTCTACGGACCCCTAGATATTATTTTCCTAAGGCTTCGGCGAGCGTGTATGTTCTTCGGAGTGTAGTATTTTCTATTGTTTCCTTATTTGTTAGTGCAGCTAGAGTACGACGTCGGTTGTTCTTCAGTTGATCTGTGTTCTTTTGCTTTCCTCGCTCGAGGTTCCTCGGACCTGCTTTGGAGAGGCTTAGATGAGTGAGTACCTAACAACGCCCTTTTTCCCATGTGTGTATTTGCTAATAAATTGTTTCGCGGTGGCTTTTTCTAGTAAAAATTTTTGACTTGCGAATGTGTTTCCCCTATGATTGTTGTACAGGATTTTTGTGTGACTCTAGATATATATTATCGAAACTGTTATTAATTAACTCCTGTGAATTTTTTTTTTTTTTTACGTATCGATTATGACGGCGTGAGATGCTCGGTTTGTAAGTTCGCCTATCACAACGGTGTTACTGTGGATGTTTCTTGTGTCATGCTTATTTGTGTTTCTTCGGAGCCTCCTTGAATTACTTTGTTATCTCGACTCAAAAATACTTTTCCTGATGGTTTTGTCAAAGCAATCATGGAAGTTTGAAAACCCTAAAATACGTTTGTGTCTACTCTCAGTTGTTTTCTTTATGAGTAGCCGTCTGCTGTCGAAGAGTATTAAGATTGAAAACTAAATTCCATTTCCAGGTTAATTTTGCCCTGCCAATATTAAAAAATCCTCGACGAATGACTTTAATCATCTGATGTTGAGCTCAGATAGACCCCTTCCATCTGGTTTTTATAATTTTATTTCTAATTTTAGCATGAAATTTGAAAACCCTAAAATGGATTTTTATGTATATCATGAGTTTGAAAACCCTAGAATGGATTGCAGGAATCAGTACGATTTTGCAATTGTTTGTATTCTGTGCTACAAAAGGTTTGAAAGCGAATATTAACTACCTCTCTCGGATATTGACTTCATCATACCGAGGTTTTGAGAATTTTTTAATGGATGATTTTGTCATCTGATACTATGCTCAAAAAACTCATAAACATGCCAAATCCTTTAAGGTCTTTTGGATGCTTAAGGTATAGGAGCTGTTTTTCAGAAATCTAGCTTTTGAAAATCTTTTGAGAAGATTAGAAAGAAACATAACAACAAAAAATTTGAAAACCCGAAAAATCACAGGCAAACCCTAAGTTGTTTTAATCGTCCCTGTTTCTAGCGCCAAACTGTACGAGTAGAAAATCTGCATAGGTACTCAAGGTACCACATCCATCAGATCTACTCATACATACAATATTTAGTTGTGATTCAGTGGTGCGAAGACCACAAGAACAGCACCGAAGGTGCTTTGAACAGTAATTAAAGACCACATAAAACAGTAAAGATAAGATATAAGAAAAACCCTTATGCATTTCAATGCTGAGATTACATGAATAAAACCCTAAGGAACCGGAGGAGATTACAAACCTAATCTCTCTCTTGCTGCTTAGGCTCAACCCAAAGAGAATCCAACCCTTACAACGTTTTCCAAGCCCGCCTTATATAGGCCGAGCTTGGGTGGTTTACAGCTAATAAAGACAAAAGACTCGATCGTGGTGGTGTCAGTTTCTGTCGAGTAAGGCGGTTTACGCTCCGAGGCTTCGGCCCTTCGTCATGGTCCGAATCCTTTCCCTCCGAGTCTTTACTTCGTCTGTGTGCCACGGCTTCTTATTTAGGCTGGTCCGAGATCTCGCTGTTAGTCTTCTCGGTATGGATCTCTCGGCGTAGCTAAGCTCCCTAGATGCGAGACACGTGTTCCGAGGGGTTTTACCCCCCACATTCAAAGCCAAGGCTCGCTGACCATTGTGGTTTCCACAGTCTTCCTCATGAATTGCTTCTAGCAGTTTCTTACCTCCTTCCCTTGATACATATCTCAATAAGGGTCCAGAAACTGATCGTCGATATAATATTTCGTCTATAAGTTCATAGTTCGTCGATCTACTGATTACTTGATGAGCTAATATCTTCTTTCCAGGCATAGTAAGGCGATCCAGATGATATCGTATCGGCGTTCTCCAATCTGTTTCCGCTGACTCTTCAGTATCCATTGCCAACACCTCCCTTTGCTCTCGCTCATCCACAGAGGACTGCCGTACTCGCTCAATGGTTATTGAAGTGATCTCTGGATCTGTCATCGTCGACGAGATAAAGGCTAGGGCGTCAGCATGCCTATTATCCTTTCTGCAGATGTGACGAAACTTGATACCAGGAATTTCCTGAGCATACTCCCTAGCAAGTTTTAGGTACTTATGCAGGGAAGAATCAACGGCATGATAACGTCCAGAAATTTGCCAAATCACCAACTGAGAGTCACTCGTCAATCAAACATCGTTGATTCCCATTTATATAATGAGTCGCATAACATGTAATAATGCCTCATATTCTGCCTCATTATTGGTCGCCGGAAATTCTAGCCTTAACGAATGTACTATTCGAGCTCCTTTCGGCGAGGTAAAAACAATACCAATTCCTTTTCCTTTTTTACTCGCTGAACCATCTACATACACTTCCCAACTTGTGGGGCTGCATTTCAACAGTTCTGGTACCTCATTTTCTCGCTCGTCTTGTGCGAATGGTATGTCTTCTACTTCTTCTTCTTCCTCTATTGGAAAGTCAGCGAGGAAGTCGACGATGACTTGGGATCTCTGAGCTGTGCGAATCTCATACTGAACGCCAAACTGCTCAATTTGAGTATTCCATTTAGCCTCTCCCCACTCTTTGAGAGATATGTAAGATGGATTTAATAGGAGTCTTTGTTAGGATAGTAATAGGGTGAGCATGAAAGTATGGGCGCAATCACTGAGATGCAAACACTAGAGCTAAGATCAGCCGCTCAATCTTGGTATAGTTCTTTTCGGATCCTTGCAGGGTTCTGCTAATATAATATATCGGCGTTTCTCCCCCTTTGGTTCTCACAAGTACATCGCTGATGGCTACTGATGTGGCGGCGAGATATACTCTGAGTTCTTCGTCGTGCTCCGGTGGATGGATCGCTGGTAGAGTGGCGAGTTACTATTTAATACCTTGAAATGCAGCTTCATGATCTTCAGTCCATTTAAACTTTTCTCCCTTTTTCAAGGTTTTGAAGAATAACTTGCATTTATCGGAGAATCTTGAAATGGATCTGTTGAGTGAAGCTAAAGTTCAATTAAGTCGGTGAACATCCTTTACTGTCACCGGCGAAGGCATATCTCTGATGGCCGGAATCTTTGCTTGATCAGCTTCCACACCATTTTTTGTGACAACATATCCCAAGAATTTTCCCGAAGTGACGCCGAAAACACACTTTCCCGGATTTATTTTTAATTTAGTGTTTCGCATATGATCAAATATCTCTTTGAGGTCTTGAACATGAGTTTGCTTCACCTTGCTCTTCATTAGCATATCATCAACATAAACTTCCGTGGTCTTCCCTATCCATTTCTCAAACATCTTCTGAGCCATCTCTTGATAGGTAGCACCAGCATTCTTCAATCCAAAAGGCATCCGGGTGTAGCAAAGTAAGCATTTGGTGGAAAAGAAAGCAGTGTGCCTCTGATCTTCTTCAGCTAAAGTTATTTGATTATTAGCCCGAATAGCCATCCATGAATGATAATAACTCGTGCCTTGACGTGGCGTCCACAGTTTGGTCAATACTTGGCAAAGGAAAACTATTCTTCGGGCATGCCCTGTTGAGGTCATTGAAGTCAATACAAATCCGCACTCCCTTGTTCTTTTTAGGTACTACCACCATATTTGTTATCCATTCGGGGTGCTGAACTGTTCTTATGATACCAGATACTCTCATCTTATCAATCTCAACTTCAACTGCTTCTTTATAAACTGGGGCTAATTTTCTAATCCTCTGCTTGAAGGGTCTGACCTTTGGATCAATATCCAACTTATGACACGCTATTTTTGGGTCAATATCCGGCATTTCGTTCATCCCCCAAGCAAATATATCGGCGTATTCTATGAGCAGTGCTTGTAACTTCGTCGATTCTTCCTCGTTCAGCAGAGTCCCAATCTTTACCATCTTTGGATCACTATCTTCGTCGATGTTTATATCTCTAGTGGGTTCTACCGCTGTAAAATGTAGTTCAGGCTCTCCCATCAGCGAAGGTTCCTTTAATTGCTACAATGGTGTTGCACCAGGTTTCTCCGAATTTGTTCCTATGTTCACAGAATGGACGTACTTTGATGGGTCGACGATGATCTCTTGAATCTCTTGTTCCTTTCAGATCTCTTTGCCTTGCTACTTCTTCTCATTGATTCTAGTTTTTTTGTTTTCGCGCATCTGAACATCCGCCGTATTACAAGCCTTCGCTAATGCCAAATCCCCAACATACTCGGCGACTCCCACAGGTGTTGGAAACCTTAAACGTTGATGATAAGTAGAGGGTACTCCTTTCAAATTATGCAGCCATGGCCTCCCAAGAACTGCAGCATACGGAGAATCGACATCCACAACACATAAGGTAGTGTCCAAAACCAGCTCAGCGCAAGTAACAATCTTGAACGTGATTTCTCCTTTTGGCTTAGACGCAATCCCATTGAATCCATAAATATTGTACTTTGAAGTTGTCGGCGACGGAATATCTGAATCTTTTGATTTCATTGCTTTATATGCTGAATTAAAAAGGATGTCAACCGAGCTTCCTGGGTCGCAAGTACTCTTGGTACTTTGAATTTTCCCATTTGAACTGTGATGACCAAATGATCATTATGGCTTCTTCCCTCGGCTGGTACCTCTTCGGCGGAGAAACCTACACAAGATTTCATCCAACCTAACAATGGTTCTTGCTTGACGGCGACACTGCAAATCTCGTTCCCCAAACTATCTCGCTTATGTACTCTGAACAAAACATTGTTGTGAAACTCATCTCTGGTAATCTATGAATACACAATGGAAAAGCAATCCAACTCCATTAGGTCTCGCTCTACTTTTACTTCAAACACATTTGGAGCTTGGATATCTTGAATTGGCTGAACCATGACTGGTGGTGGTGGCGGCAACTCGAGAAACTCTTGGAATTTCCCCAAGCGAATAAATCTATGAACCTCTTGCTGGACGCCAGTACAATTTTCTGTTGCGTGTCCATGGAACTGGTGAAACTGGCAAAAAGAAGTAGTATTGTGGCGGAAACTCAGGATTTCCCCTGTTATAGGGATAGCGAATGTCATCCCTACAATTGGTATTCTCAATCTGCCCCCAAGCATCAGTATAAGAAATACGAAGCTTTGAAAGAGTAGCATCTTGGAAATTTTGCTGACCCCCTCTACGCTCGCTATACTTTTGATTGTCGCCGTTGTACCTCCTATCTCCATTTTGAGCCGTCGATTGTCGTGTCCACCTCTACCATCATTTCTCCTCTGTTGTCCTGCCTTCCTCTCCCATCATAGTTATCTCGCTTATGCGAATTCCACTTCTGATCAACGTTGGTCTGATGCTGTGCCTGCCTTGAAGTCTCTGGAACTACTATCGCTGAAGAGGGACCTTTCACCAACCGATGTTGTTCTGCCTTCAACCATTCTCGTTTTATCTCTTCTTGTTCTTCTAATGAATAAATGTTAATTGAGTGAATTTGCTTTGCTTTCTCTTTCCTTTGGCTAGCCTCTTCTTCCTGAATTTCTTCATAATTCATCCATTCATTTTGCTTACCTCGCATAGGTTTCATATCTTTCGGCGAATCCCAAAATAGATTTTTTTACATAGGGTCTGATGTCTCCATAGAGCTAATAAATGCCTGTATTTTGTCCTTATCAGATACAGTTGTTCCTACTTCGCTGCAAAGTTTCCTCCATCTCTGAATTAAACTCATGTACGTCTCCGACGGTCTCTTCACAATCTTTCTACACCTGGGCGACTTCTATTATTCTGAATGTATGCAAGCAAGAACTTTCCTTCCAATTTATGGAATGATCCAATTGTGCCTTCTTCCAATCCATCGAACCAGGCCAAAGCTTCATCTTTGAGGGTGGCAGGAAATGTCATGCACATTATTAGATATGAGTTAACCCATGCCGTCAGGTCTCGCTTATAACTCCTTAGGTGCTGAGCTGGATCCCCTGTTCCATCAAAAATGGACGAGAACTTTGGCATGCTAAATCTTGTAGATACGTGACTATATGTGATTTTTTCTTTAAAGGGCGTCTTTTTTGCATCTAAAAGCGCTGTCGCTAATTTAACATCTTTCGGCGATCCTGCCATTGCTGCCACTTGAGTTTTTAGTCGCCGAATCTCCTTTTTGACGTTCTCATTCAATCCGTCAAACCTTCCTGAATTGTCAAAACCCTCTTCATTCTTACTAGATGTTTCCTCTTCTTACTCTTCTCGCCATTTCTTGCTGATGAACCAGAAATTTCTACCACCCTAGACTTGCTTTTCTCTGAGTTTCGAGTACTGCGCGAATGAGATGTATGACTCCTACTCTGCATCATTTTTCTGTTTTATGTCAATAGTTCTCTGTGACTCTGCAGGACGGTCTCCATTTGTAATTGCATCTGCAATTGCATCTGAGCTTCTTGCCAACTATTGGCTTCAAGGAATTTTTGTAACATAGTCTCTGTGACACTAGTAGATCCTGCATTATCTGCCACCATTATGGGTCGATCCAGAGTTACACCAGGTGTTGCTGCTGTACCATTACCATTGGCGATCTGATGTGCACCCTCTGCCGCTATTGGTTCGGCGACAACTGCTGGAGCTACCCCTCAATGTATTAGACGTTTCGCCGACAGTCTTCTGAGTTGCATCTATGGTCGTAGTACCACCTCCCACAGCGTTCTGAGTCACACCAACAACATTGGAAGGTTCGCCAACAGTCATTTGAGTTGCCACAATGTCATTGGTTGTTTCGCCGATGGTGCCTGTATCTACCTCTTTACCAATCCTTCGTAATAACTCATTAGGTGCGACCGCCTCCCCTGCTTCCTCAAGGTGGGTGATATCCTCCATTAGGACCGTATCCTGATTTGCTTGCTGTTGCATGGGTGGCTGTGGAGCTGAACCTTGGTTTGCGAAAAGAGAACTCGCTAATCCTGTTGGATCTGGCGCTCTGCTTCTGGTGTTGTGCCGAATGGGAAATACCAATGGGTGAGGTGTGATGGGACCATGGAGGCTTACTCGCCGAGGCTCTACTGCTCTTATTCCCCATTCGCCGAGTATCTGCAAAATAAGATAAATGCACTTCCTGATTACGCTGTTTGTACTGTGAGTAGATGCCAAACAAGTTAATGGAGGTGGTTGAATAACTTTTCAGAACATTATTAAGGAAATGACAAAGCAGCAGACTTGACTGTAGTTATGCACAGAGGATGACCTAATCATGGCAGGAAGGGCTAAAGTGGTAATTTTGTTAAAATTTTCAAAAGATACAAACATCAAAATACTAAGATAACAAGAAGGATTTCGATCTAAAAGTGTACGACGGTGACTTGTTTAGAAGGCTTGAAGAACATTTTCAGTATTTCAAAACTAAAGCTAACAAAATCTTAATACACTACACAAGTTATTATAGTCTGTACTCGTCATAGACATCATGGAAAACCAATATCTCATAACTATAACCTAAAACTTGTTATTATTAGGAGCATGAGAACCCATAAGCAGGCCATCAACACATAAAACTTATTTATAGTAACAACTCTACCACTAACAACAAGATTTCGGCGGAAAAGGGCCTAAGGCAATAACCTAAACTTGAGATATACCTAAAAGTGGAAATCTTGGAAAATACTAGCACTGCAGAAACTAAATCATACCAAGAATAACCATACTCAAAATCGTAAAAGATGACAGCGACCCTTACACCAGCACAAACAAGATAGGCACCCGATAGCTCAAAACACACTAAAAATAGCATCTTTTCTCAGAGTTAGACAATTATCAGTATGCTATGGCTTAGAACATACCCAAAATAGGACTTTTTCATAAAAGCAGACAATGAAGAAGATAATCTTATAGTTAACTCATGTTATACAAGTGAAATATGTGATGAGATCTACGAGTTATCATAGCAAAGAATAAGATTATATGAGATCAAAACTTCACAAACAACTAGTATCCTACCAAAAATAGCACTGTATCTCAAACAATAGCCAACAAAGACGATATTTCAACGACTAATCATGGTAAGAAAGCAAGATATGTGCTGATCTTAACAAATCATGATGAAAAAAAAAACAAGTTCAAACCTCTTCTAGCGCCAAAATGTAACCGTACAAAATCCTATTACTAGATCTTATACAGTACACCCAATCATACATACACAAGCAACACACATAATCATACATCAACAAGATAGTAAAGAGATAAGGGTTAAAGATACTTGAAAGCGAATTTACTTGGTTCGTCCTCCTTAATGAGGCCTACATCCAAGGGTTTTCACTAGAATAAGCATGATTACATCACTCACCTTACAAAGCTCTAAGTATTATCACTCACTTATGAACCCTAATCTCAATGCTGGGCTAGGGAGAGCAAGTAAGTTATGTCACTTTTCCTCTCTCTATACCAGACCAGGAAATGTCCAACCCTTCATACAGAGGGTTCTCTCGCTATTTATAGAGGTTTACATAATGGATAACATCTAATACAAACAATGACTCTTCTGACACTCATTTGTCTTCACTCGCCGGTGAACTATGTCGGCGATCTTTCATTTCGCCTAACACACCTTGGCGGCCAAGTCTTATTTGGATAAGGATTGCTGACGCGGAATCCACTGAGTCAACGAGTCAACTCTGACATTATATCCGTTCTGATACTCAATAAATGCTCAACTACTTCTCAACTACTTTCGCTGACGTGTCCTTCTCTCGCTAACATGACTTCGCTCTTATGTTCTTCTCATAGGATTCGCTGATATGACCTTGGACGCCTCCACGCTAGTCTTCTTATTAGGTGACTCGCCAAGAGCTCTCGCTGATGATTCAATACTTCTCAAAGGTAGCCTTCTCCTACAACTTCACCTCTAGGATATTTTTATGAGGTAAAGACATTTTCTACACTCACAATACTTTAACCCTAATTTCTTAATTTTTCTCACGTCTGCGCCTCTGTCCCTCCTTTTTCCCTTCTCAATCCTCTTTCTCCATCAAACCGATTTTATTTTGTCCAATGATTGCTGGTGGTTGTAAAGCAACTTTTCTGTGCAAATCGAGGTACTTTTATTTTGGTTGCAAGATCTGGTTTGGGTTTCTTATCTCTCATTTATATCACCTTTTTTTTTTTTTTTTTTTTTTTGGTTTTGATCTAACTGTTTCCTGCGATTTAATCATGCTTTCAATCAATTCTACTTTAATGTTAAAGAACATGAATTGGGGTTTGGAAAATTTCTCGAAATCTTAAGGAATAAAAAAGCTAATTAAATTTGGTTTGTAATTTCTTTTGGTGCTAACCTGCTAATCAAGTGATTCAGTCTCAGATCAAGGTACATTCAACATCAACATCTAATGAGGTTCTTTCTTTAATAAATTTTTTCACTTTATGTGTTGTCCCAATTAAGCACTTGATCAACATATCTGTGGCTGTAAAATTTGGATTTGGAGCCAGACATGGCCGGTAATTTATTTTTTTCCGAGTCAGACATGGCTGGTGTAGATGGTGAAAAATGGAGAAGGGATAAAAGTGTAAAATCTCCTTCTTTATGCCTTCCCAAGAGGCGATTTCCTACTTAGGCAGATCTCTATAGCTCTACGAGTCCCCTCTTATAGCCTCCCAGGTGGATAGAATGATATCGTAGCGTGATTGCCTACTCAGGCACATCTCTATGGCTCAGAATACAACCTATTCTACGAGCTGAGTATACTCTCTGTGAGTTCTCTCTTATAACTCCCGGTGGAGAGAATAATATCATAGTGCAGTGCTAATAACCCTACCAATCCATAAACCCATCAATTTACTTCATGTCGACATCGCCTCGAATTCCTCGACATCAAAACTAAATTGCTCACTGGTATGTGGTGGAGAATTAACAGAGACGCATCCTCACGGATTTCCTCTTGAAATACGACTCAATACCTGAGTCTTAATGAAAACCTCAGAAACATAGCAGCTCTAAGCCTGTCCAAAGCTCTCTGAGAAATATACAACAGCCTAAGCACACTTAGGCAGGCCACAATCTAAACACAGAATGGACTAACGAACCCTGGATAAGCATGCCATGACCTAAAATACGCCATAACTCAAGTGCACAAATATGCCATAGTCACAGTGGCGTGGCCTAAAGGTACCACAAGAGATTGGCCTTGGCCAAAGCCAAGGCCGCGACATGATAAGGTGTCAAACCTATCAAGAATAATCTCTCGACGCTAAACAACTCAATAAAGATGTAGTAAAGCAAGTCAAGTTCGTTCCACAGGGAGGTGTGAGTTCTAGTTGTTATAAAGTCCAATTCTTGTTTCAAAGAGAGTGAATCAAGGTAACAAAAATGTATAAACTGAATTTTGAATCAAATAATAATGATAAAAAGTGATTAAGGAATTCCTATCAATCCATGAAACATAGCATAATCAATCTACAAAGCATATTTCTCGCAATATCCTACTTGTTACCACCCTAGAATAGTTATAAGCTCAACTATCCTAATCAATTCCTTGTGTCACCGAATACGGAAGTACTCGATTACCAGATTCTAATCAATTAGAACACCTAAAATAAGCTCTTCAAGTGATTCAAATCAAAAGCATTAGACTCTATGAATTGGGGTAAAACCTAGCCATGCACTCGTAAGCTCGGATTATGAACTAAGGTAATCTTCTACTTCTCAATGATTTAACAACATCCCGCCGTCAATAATCGAGAATTGCTACTTGTTGTTATTGATTCTCGACAATTACGGATCAAAGAATCTCTAACTAGCAATAGGTTTGTCAACTAGCTACGTGATTGGGCACTCAAGCAACTAGAGGAAAACCCATAAATATTCAAGCACGGTAAAAGATTCACAACAAGTAAAAATAGAGGATTGAAATACTTATGTAAATTGATTAAAACTCATGTCTCGGGATGTCAAGTGCATCCCTAATCAAAAATAAACTTAGCTACTCATGTTCTGAAAATAAACAAAATCTTTGAGTAAAAATAAGTTGTTAAAAACTCAAAGATAACAAGAAAAGCAAACTTCAAAATATTGTAGGTTTCTGCGCCTCAAAAACTGATGTAAAAGATGTCTTCCTCTGTTTTCTGTGCATCTTTCTATAGCCTTTTTCACTCTACCAAATCGCATTAGGTAAACACCAACTTTCCCTGTATCCAGGACTCTCAAAAATCTTCCAAATCTCTGCCCTTCATACTACAAGATCCTCTACTCTGATAGGCCTCCAAAACACAACCATCTAGCACCCAGAATCACTGACCTAAAAGCCCACCAGATGGTTTTATATTTGCCAGAAACTGCACCCATATTTGCCATTCAGGTCCAACCCTCGCCTGACTCACCTAGTTTTAGAACTTCCAGCCACTGCATTTCACCAACAGCAGCACAACGCTCACAGCAGCATCACAACATCATCCACATCTCACTGCAACTGCCATTACTCTGAGATTTCGTGTCCAGGCCTTCTAACCTTGTTTGAACCTCACCTCAACAACAACCAACAGCCCATTGTAGACTACCTGTACTCGAACTCAAACTCACAGCCAAATCATCACCAAATTGCATCCAAACTGCCATTACAACAACCCCTTTCCTGTACCTCAAATGCCAGCAAATTCCAACCATTTTTCCATCTTTCCAGCCACAATTTCATGTCAGTATCACCACCCAACATCACCATCCATCCTAATCTCTGCAACTGTAATGGCTTCATAAGCCCCTTTAAATTCAGCCACCAGACTCCACAAATGTCATGACAAGCCATCAAATTGAATCTAACCCGAGCTCCAATTTCCACTGTAAATCATCACCTGAACCCTAATCTTCACAAAGCAACAACAAATTCCTTCTCTTCACTGACTTTGACAATCTGGAATTGATCCTAAAAAAGCTCACAATTCCCAGCAAACTTCTCCCTTTTTCGTCTTCTACAGCTAGAATCTAACCCCTTTCAACGACCAGAAATTTGACCCAGAAACACAGCTCACTGAATCCCTTATTTCCAGCCATTTCATCTTTTGTGTCTCGGTCTCAGATCCCCTTCTTGGATTCCTGCAGACCTATCCAACTCTCTTTTCTTCCCTTCTCAGTGACACGGGCATTGCCTAGATAAGAACCTCCAGCGCATGTACAAGCCCATCAACTATTGTTAAGCCCACACGACCCATTAAGCTAGTATCTCATGACATACAAAGAGAATTAAGATTCCGGTCTTCCTCCTGTAACAGCCACTGCTTCTATTAATCTTTGAATGAATGAGGTTGTTAAATAAGCTTTATTTTATGCTTTTTCTTTTGTTTTACGACTTCAGAGTGATTGTACCTGCAAAATAGAAAACGACGTCAAATAACCAATGTACGAGGCATAAGCTTAACTACAGTTTATAATAAGGTACTCTTGAGTAGGTGTTTTAAGGCACCTATCACGACAGCACAGCCATGGCGCCATACATCTTCTGGCCTTGGCAAATGGCCAAGGCCGTGGAAGCATAGCCATGGGGCCATGCCCATGGCGCCACATATCTTCTGGCCTTGGCAGCACGGCCATGGCGTCATGCCCATGGCACCATGCATCTCCTGGCCTTAGCCACACGGCCATGGTGCCATGCCCATGGCACCACGCATCTCCTGGCCTTAGTCACACAGCCATGCATGGCGCCACGCATCTCCTGGCCACACCAGCATCCTTGGCATCCATAACGCCAAAACCCACGACACCACCAAGGTCGTGGCCACTAGGCCACGGCGCCACACCTACTTTGGCAAATCATGGCCATAGCCACGCAACGCTGCTTAGCTCAACACAACTACTTAACATCTTCATACTATACGAGATATCAAAACATCACACGGGGGGATAACTTTAGGGGTATTGGTCTGGCGGTCTACGCCATTTAGGAAGAAACTGATGGAGATGATGGGCAGTTATACGAAGATGGCGCGAGTTGACATGTTCTACACAACTCAAGCAGTTACAGAAACCAACTCATGTTCTCCACTCCTCCACTCTTGCACGACTCCCACCTTCTCTATCGAGAGATCAGGGTGAGTTCAACACTATAAATAGAGGCTTCTTCTATCTTCCAAGGCAGAACATCTTTTCCAGAACCTCAGAGCAAAAACACCTGAGTAACTCAATACACCTCTAGCCTTGGAGATTTCCAGTCACCCTCACGACGGAGATCTTGAACTCTCACACCCAGAAACACATCCTCAACCTGATCTCAAGTTTCTTCCACTGTTTCCCTCCCTAGACCAACCTCATCCTCTCTGTGACCGACGCAAGACGTGAACGACCATTGACTTGGTTTAGGTTCGTCTTGTTCGATTTTGATCTCGAGCACTACAAAAGTACCCAGAGACGGTACATATGTTTTTCAGGTAAAAACATTTGGCGACCACAGTGGGAGATCAATCTCTCGGTTTTTCAGAAGATTTCCTCAAAAATGGTTGAACTCAGGGCAGGGTCAGACAACAAAAATCCTAACTCTTCAATCGAAGGTACTGCGACTTCCAGCGCAACACCTACCAGTCCACTCACATTCAGCGTCCCAGCATCCAAACCACCCACGATGCTTCCTCGTAACACCTGATGTCTCAGCAAACCCCGTCACACCCATCGTCACGCCTACTCCAACTCTCCTGGTGTTGCCTCGGAAAACCCTGATGTTCCAGCGACTCCTGTTGTCCCAACAACTCCTGCAGATCCAGATCCAGTTAGCACGCCCCTCCTCTTCGATTAGGATCAATGCTACTACCCTAAAGGAAGAGGAAGTGCCAAGGACACCTTGGATGAACTAGTAAAGTGTCGAGACGATCTTCCAGAAAGACGGATCAAGACCCAAGTTGAAGTCTCGGCTCATCTCGAAACTCTAACCACGAAACCATCACCAAGTTCACAAGCCAAAGGAACTCCCAGAACAGCTGCTAGTACGAACACCATTGCGATCCACGTCTGGGATGATGAGATGATCTCTACTCAAGTAGAGCCTCAACACGAACAGAGCCGCAACTCGGATATGTCGCTAAAAGATGATTTGAATAGACTACTCCAAGGCCCAGAGGAGGAAACGACGCTACCTGTTCACCAGCACCGACAACCATGCCCATACAAAGTGTAGAGGATCCCTCTCCCCAAGAGGGGAGCATCAACACCACCAAGTGCTGAGACTCAGAAAATTCTCGGAGCCCCCACTGGCAGTGCTTGCACTTAGTACAACAATCTTGCCCACCATTGAGCTCTGCGAAATGATCCTTGTCTACTGAGCCCTCCATGAAACTGCAAAAGACCTGCCACGACTGCACCAGCGCTACCAGAGAGGGCCAAACCCCTAAAAAGCGAAGAGGCTCATAATACCGATGGTGACAGCAACCTGATCATCAAACAGCACAACAACAACTCACCATCCATGAGTGTCATCAGCGAAGGGAGTAAGAGGAAGAGTCCAGCCAAAGAGGTGACACACCCAAAGCGTACAACTTCAAGCTCGCTTCGGAAACTCCAGGTGACAACATGGGTCGAAGCAGATCTCAACACAGGCTACGGCGCCACGAGTCACGACGCCACAAGCTACGGCACCACGAGTCACGGCGCCACAAGCTACGGCACCACGGGTCACGGCGCCACGAGTCACGTAGCCACGAGTTACGGCGCCACAAGTCACGGCGCTGCAACGAAAGGGGTAAACCAAGCTTGTAACACCCGTGACGACAAAGGATTTATTAACGAATACTAGAGAGGCGGACAACCCCATCGTCACCACCAGGAGAATGATGACGAGACATGGGGACTCCCAAAGTTACCACCGCAGCCAGAAGAGAAGGTGCATCTCTGCCTCGTCCACACCAACCTTCCTATCCAGGAGACCCCTCTCCCATAGGATACTCCTCACTGGAAGAAGTTCAGAATTCGAATCTTGTATCGACGGGATAGTTCCCGAACTCTTTTACGAAGCTCTCAAACACGCTAAGAGCTCTACAAGGCTGCAAAACGATCGACGACAACCGTCCCTGTCTTGCTAGAGAAGGATCCAAGCAGTTAAGGATTGAAGAAGCTCGTGATAACAGGAGACGCGTTAGCAAGCCTGATAACAGGGTATCAACACAATATGACTCAAAGAGTCCCGAACAAGAACGTGACTCAAGCACAAGATGCAGATTTGCAACAACAACCGCGAGGAGTACGAGGACCGAAGCCTATACAGGATTCCCAGACTCATCGTCTTCGAAGAAGTACTGGAGCTATTAGGCGTCTGAACAAGAATGGAACAACCAGATTACCCCGATTCGATGATTCTCAACAACTAAAGAGAATGCTCTGCTTACTCGAGCCTTTACCATCTACGAAAGGCCAATACACGAGAATGTTGAAGGAAGCCGGCGAACAACATGTTTCTGCACAAGGAAAGTTGAGCCCAACGAAAGACGTCGATAAGATATCACAGAACATGGTTGGGGACTCCTCACCACAACCATTCTTCACCGCACTGAACGCCGTTAGGAGCGCTGGCTGCCACGACCCAATCAATGGTGAAAGTTCGTCAAAGGAAACATAAGGTACAACAGATATGCCCCTGTCTCTACCAAAGCGCTTCATCATCAAGGAAGGACCTACTCGAGTAGAAACACCCATGCAGCAAGGGACTATTCGAAGGAAGGAAGATCTAAGAACTCCAATCAACACCGACATCACTACCGACACCTCTACCTGAAAGCCACCAGAAACCTTGAGGGACCTCCGTACGCCAGGATTCATATCTTTGCAAAATCTCCCTGGTAGCAACGCCACCAAGTCTTCATCTTTCGAGCAAGCTAGCAGTATCATGGTTGTGGCGCTCCTCTCAGCTCTCACTAGCAGCGAGTATCCAACATCCTTCGGTGGCAACCCAGATCCAAAAAGATGACAGAGTGGAGTATTCAAAGCGAAACTTCAAAAGATGTGCCAATAGATGTAGAATGGGAAAGACCTCCTACATAATACTTGTTCACCTAAAATTCCACCACAACATGCTAGAAGGAGCAGTCATCACTACGAAATCAGAGTTAAAGCTTCTGGAGCAAGCGGTGTGCAAGCGAAAATCTTGATACAGGGATTAAATGTATTTGTCTCGCTAGACCTTCACAAGTTTCAAATTCTCGAATACCTTCCACCACAAAATATTCCTGTAGCCTCACACCTTCCACCACAAAATATTCTCGTAACCTCAACGCTAGTTACCAATCAAAGACTATAAACCATCTTGTGGAGAAGTTAGCAAACCTACTCTGGAGACAAACAAAGGCGTGCTCACGACTATACACCAAGTTCGTTGTACGACGACCTTCACAAAAACGAGAAACGCGGAATATTGGTAAAAGATATGAGGGTGATTTTTGGACACCATCATCCTGCTGGTGTCTACTATTGTGTGCTAAAATTTCATAGCAACCCAGTTCGTGGTTTAAGAGATATGGCGTAAACCCTACAGTACACGACGAAGTAAGTGGACAGAACGTATGTATGAAGCCAAAACGATTGCTGCGGAAAGCTCGCGAGGAATTTTTGGGTGAAATTCGTACAAAAACTCCATCTTAATGTCTACAAATATGTGGTAAAATTATACAATAACTCCATGTGGTTTGAGAAATATGACGTGAACATTGGGGAAAAGAAAAGCTGTCAGAATTTGCTGCGCCAACAATTTTTGTTGGGAAGAAGCAGCCGGTTTAAGAAATCCACAAGGGATTTCGGAAAGATTTCCGTACACAACCTTTCTTTGTATGTCTCCCGGCACATACTAAAATTGCATGCTAATCAAGCAAGGTAATTGGGAGATACGACACAAACACTACAGCATACGCGAGACGCGCAGTTAGGAATCATGTGCAAGACCACGTCAAGTACTGCGGAAAATCTACGAGGAGCCTCAGAGAGATTTTTGGACACAATACTCCCCTGGATGTCTACTACCATGTGTCAAAATTTCATAATGATACAACAAGTGAGTTAGGAGATATGACGCAAACACCAGGAAACACGCAAGACGCGAACTGTCAGAATTCATGACGAAATACTCCTAGAACTTTACTACTCAGTAAAGACGGCGAGGTAAACATATTCATCAAGTAGTTCACCTATTTTAACTCCAACACCCTATTCAACGACTGGGGACGTGGTGCAATCATTGTGCTTTGTAGGAATTCTCTATGAGGGGATACCGAGAGTATGGGATCCCCACAATAAACACGTTAAGAGGATATATAAGACGGGAAGGCACATGTTCTACACCAAAACAGAAGACGTTCAGATCTACGTCAAGAACAAGGATGCGATCGGCTTCCCCGGTGTCTCTCTACCAACTGCTACTGCAGACTACCACTGGATTGGACATTATCTCGTAAAGCGTCAGTGCTCCACCTCACTCAGCACTACAGATTCAACTTTGAACATCAATAGCCGCTTCTTGCCTACTGGAAAGTACGCCACCCGAGCTTACACCAAAGGCGCTGCTCCGGAAATCAGCTGATTGCAGAACCACCCGCCAAGTGGAGACGATCAGGGAGAAACAAGGACCAGATCACGACAACGAATGAAGGAGGAAAAGTTCTCTGCTAAAACGGGTAAAACCTCTCCTTTCTTTTTATTTTCTTGGCTAAGTCCTAGCCTAAGTATGTATTTGAAAAAGGAGGGGTACCGAAATACTACCAACTTTTCGTTTTGGCCCGTGAGTCTTATGGTTTAAGTCTGGACGATCTCAAAAATCAATATCCAAACTTATAACTGGAGTTGTTAAACCTCGACAAAGAGTACTTTGGAGTCAACTCGACAGTTAGGCAATAACGTACTACTTGGTGCTTTAATTATAAATCAGAGTTATAATGCGGAAAGTAAAAGCACACAAGACACCATAGATTTTTTTAACGAGGAAACTGCCTTGCAGAAAAACCTTGGGACCTCGTCCAGTTTGAACACCGCCCAGTACAAACTGACTACAAACACTAGCCTACTATAAGACTTCGGTCTAGGATGTAGCAGAGACCAACTCAAGCCCTCCAAGCGAATTGGCTACTGTCGCCTTCCTTACGTCTCTAGATCCCCCACAGATCGTCACGCACTTGATTCCCCCAGCTGACGTCCTTTACAGGCCTAGGAGTTGCTTTGACCGCTGTCAAAGGCTTGTGTCAGCAATACTGGTTTTTCAACCTTACTGTTGACGTATGGTGTAACTGTCCTCTATCAGTTTACCACACACAAGATGACTTCCTTCGGATTGTTAAATCCAGGTCATACGGAAATCTACTTCTTGAATCGGGGCTGACACGCAAACCAAGTAAGCAATGCCCAATTCGTATCTACCTCAGTTATACACGAAGAACCACTTAAGGAACTTGTATAACTGGAGTTAACTAGGTCTTACAACACCGAGTGCAGCCGTGCGTTGCTACCTTTCCAACCTTGTTGAGTAACGTATCAGTTCTTGAATAGCCGTATATCAGAAGAGACGGACTTTAGAATAGACAAGAACGTGATCAGGTTACCAAGGTTACAGGTTAATCCGATATTTCAACCAAAGATGGTTTCAATCTCCTACCTGTGCTTCCCAACTCTAAAGAGAAGTCTTTATAGTCGTAGGGAGTTCCCAAAGGAGCTGCAACCTATAGAAGATGACTATACCACAACAAGCATTCACCGAAGTGAAAAGAGTTTACGCTACCTTCCCTAAGGACCTTCACGTATGCTTGATGCTTGCGGTATTTGTCCGTAGACACCTCTATTTATAGCACTCAATAAGATAGGTTGTTTTGGAATAAAGCAATCAATTACTTGTCCCACAATTTAGGGAAACCCTAAACTTGATAACCAAGTAATAGAGATTAATCTCAATTGGAATTCTTTTTAGAATTATCTGCCAAGTGTTTTGTTAGCTCAAAAACACTTCAAGATAGAAATCCAACAGACCAGAGATAATCTTATCTTATTGACTCATTGAGGATCGTTAGATGGAACACAAAAGAGTTTATGTTTTACACAAGTCCATCTAAGAGATAAAGGAGTTTTGGAATTTGACTCAGAGTGAAATTCTAGGAGAATATTCACTAAATCCGACACCAGCAAGATGACCACCGTCAGGTTCACGTACTGGTACGTGAACAAAATAGCCATCTCGAACTCAGAAGAATTCCGAGTTTCTGGTACGCAAACCGGTTCGTGAACCGTGCGCCTGTCAGATTTCGTCAAATCTGGATTCCGCTGGAAGTACTGGGCTGAGCCAGAACTTAGACGTGAGAACGTCCTCAGCTGTGATCCACGGACTCTTTGCTCAAGAGTACTCCTTTAGATTCATCCATATCCAACTAACAGTTTGCAAGCAAACCATTGTAATGGACACATGGCACCGAATCTGTCTCATTCATTCTTGTACTCACAGTATTTGTGGGATCAAACACTGGTCATGACACAAGGCCACGTTACACAAGAATACGATCTCAATCGCTATTATCACTACTAAAGTAGTCGACTATATTTCGAAAGAATAGATGAAGTAGAAATAGAAGAATATCCATAAAGTCATAACTCTATTAACCTTTTGTCGATGAAGAATAATTGATGTCACTAGTGGAAAATGGCCGCATTGAGACACTAC
>JAJJMA010063665.1:0-11265 GCA_023529015.1 Papaver nudicaule
CTAAGCTCCAGGATTTGGACACGTCGCCAAATAACTGACTAACTGGAGGCGCCGGTTGAGTAACCCACCTTTTCAGAGGATAGATATAAAAAGTACTCCTAGGTTTTTTCAAAACCTTTATTTCCTTTTTATTCTCTTTCCTCAGAGATTTTCTCTGTAGAAAATCTTTGCTCCACTGTTCATCGTCTTCTCCGTCTTGCCCTTTACTGTGAAAAAGCTTGGTTTTCCGACAACAATGGCGCCAAAAAGGTTAGTCCTATTCACTTGTGATTTTTGGTGCTTTCCTCTATTTCAAAGAAATTCCCAATTCCTTCACTGTTATGAATAGTTGCTCCAAGGGAAAATCTAAGTTTTAGTTTTCCTTTGTTTTGTTGTTGTTTTTGTTTTAGAGCTTCTGCTTCCTCTGAGAGGGATGAAGATCCAAACTGCCTGAGGACTCTTCGTAAAAAGTACTATCTGGACTCTAGGTTCCAGATCTCATGGGCTACGCCTCAGAGGAGTGAAGGTGTTATCACTCCAGAGCTCTTGAGGGAGAGTAATCTGAGCAGGACCCGAATCATTGTCTCCAAGGCTCAACTTGATTCTGGCCTCCGAATTCCTCTATGGAGTCCCAAAGATTCCTTTGTGTATCGCGCTTTGACTTCTGGAGTGGATACTCCCAGAGGTCTGTTCCAGTTGAACAATACAGCTTGCAGGATCCTTTCTGAGTGTGCTTCCAGAGCTCGGGGGAGGATTCTCTTTCAGTCTGAGAAAGCTTCCTTCGACCCTGAGCATGCCAAATTCTACACTGTGGAGAATTTTAGGCGCAACTATCGGGTGACTCAGGCTAGGAGGGACAGTCCTTTTGAGGGGTTTGGAGTGAGTATCCAGAGGAGGAGTGCGGATGAGAGAAAGAATGCTCCTTTGCTTCTGGGGGATGTAGACCCTCCAGGTGGTAGTGAGACTTCTCAGCAAGATTTCCTCCGCAAGTCCCATGATCCAAGTTGGCATGTTGGTCCTTTGTTGATTGAGGGTCCATTCATTTTTGGGTTTGATGTAAGTGGGAATCCTGTTCTGGAGACTCCCAGATCTCTAGAGGATCTCCCTGCTTATCTCCCATGGGTGAATGTTTGGCCCAATGCTGGTGGTTCCAGGAAGCGTAAGGGAGGAGATGCTCCAGAGGTAAAAAATATTTGCTTTAGTTTCTGAGTATGTGTCCCATACTTGCCCCTATTTTTTGACTCTGGGATCTTCTCCTTGTAGCCTTCTAAGCAGATTGGGAAAAAGGTTGCTGTCTCCTCTGAGAAGGGAAGAACTGTGTCCTCCAGGCCTCCTTCCGCTGCTCGGAGATTGGTGGTAGACTATGGAGATGATGGCCCCGACTCTGTGGACGTGCCTTTCCATGAAACCTTCCAATCCCAACAGGATGATGATATGGTCGTTGTCCAACCAACCCAACCCTCCAAGGGTAAGTCTTCTCAAGTCGCAGACTTGAGTGCTCAGACTTCCCTGGATGATGCTGTGCTAGTTCAGCATAAGGATGGGTCTTCTAAGAAAGAAAGTACTTTGGTGATTCCCCCTGGTAGTTCTCTGGTTGTTTCCGGGACTGCCTCCACTGTTGTAGCCACTCTTCTTGCTCCAGACTTTCAGAGCAAAAGTATTGAGGAGCAAGCTAGGGCTGTTGCCCCAGAGAACCTTCCTTTGTTGGTAAGTGAAATTCATTCCTCTTTTTCTTTCTTAGGTTTTGTTAGATGTTTTCTGATTCTGGGGTTCTTTCAGATCCAGAATGCAGTTGCAGCTTTCTCAGCTAGCTCTGGGGTATCCGTCCGAACTCTGGACGGTCAACTAAAAGATTCTCAGAAGAAAGTCTCCGAGCTTCAGAGAAGTCTGAACCTTCAGAAAGGTAACTTTTCTTGACATCTCTTAGTTAATTTTGTACGCTTTTTCTGGGACCTGAAATAGTCCTTTTTCCTTAGTTGAATTTGATCAAGCTAAGGTCCAATGGGAGAGGGATCGTAGTAACTATCAGAATGAGCTCACTCTTAGGGATAGTCGGATCCTTTCCTTGGAGACTGATTTGGGTAAAATGGCGAATACTCACGAGGATAAGATCCAAAGTATGTTTGCCAATCTCTCAGAGGAGCACTCTAATACTGTAGAAGGTCTTCATAGATAGCTTAGAGAATCTCAGTCCCAGATTAATACTTTAGAGTCTATGAAACGAGGTCTGAAAGACCAAGTTAGGACTTTTATGCGGTGGCAAGAGGATCATCAACCTATGCTCAATCAGATTGAGGATTATAAGGAAGCCTCTGAGCGTGCGGCTGATGAGTTACAGGCTTCACAGGAGCTTGTTAGAAGGTTGCGTGAGGCCATGGCGAAGCATGCTGATGCTTGCCCCATGGATAATCATGCCTTGACTCTTCTAGAAAAGCAGTATAGTGAGCTTGATTCTGCCAGGTTGGACACTGAGCAGACTCTGAGGGCCATCATCTCTGACTCGGAAGGTAGATCAGAATAGGCCTCAGATTCCTTCGATTGTCTTAGTGTTTTTCCTGTTGTCTCATGTTTGCTTTGCTCCTTTTTCAGGAAAAGCTAGAGAGCTTGAGGAGTTAAGGTTGGAGTTTGACATTCTCAAGGCCGAGAAAGAGACTCTGGAGGCCAGGGTTGTAGGATTTGAAGAGGAGTTACAAGACCAGGAGGACCATCTTTGTGAAAAATATTCTAAGGAAGCTTCTGATGTAGCTAAGTCCTTGAATAAGCAATGGAAGACTAAGTATGACGCTCTTCTCCTCTCCATTCAGTCTCAGAAAACTCCTGAGGCCTCTCCTAAATTCATGGCTGCTTTGCTAGAGACTGTGGCTCCTTCCAGAGATTCTGAGGCGACTACTTCCAGAGGTGCTCCAATCTCTGAGACTGGAGAACCTGAGGGTATACCAACCTCTGAGGTTGAGGAGGGTTTGGAGCTCGGAGAGCAGGATATTGGCGAACAGCCAGAAGTTGAGGAGCCAGAGAACGAGCGTCCTCAGAATCAAGATGCTGATACTGAAGAGCGAGGGCCATCTCCCTCCAATCTTGCTGAGGATTGACTATCTTTCTCCTTCCTTTTGCTTGAACTGACTTTCCTTTTAGTAGCTTGTGTGTTGGTTGTACTCGGTTAACAACAAATACTTTTGATTTTTTGTCTGGGCGCTCCCAAGCTTGGGGGGCAAAACACTTTGGGACCCTTATTGCTGTGAATGTATGGGTATTTGTTTTGTCACTTTCGTGCCTTTAGAGTTAGACAATGTGTTTGCCTTAGACCGTGTTGTCTTAGGTTGTGTGCTTTTCGGCACTCTATCCCTTAGAGGCTCAACAACTTTGTAAAGTCTTACCAAAAAAGATTTCTTTACATTATGAAGGAGATTCCATGTACGTTGAAAGACTCAGTGGCCACTAAGTTCAGACAAGGACCATACTGTACTACCTCGATCATGATGACGAAATTTTCTCTAAGGTGAATTCTGGGGGTTCATTCATTCTGGGATGTTTCGTGAGGGGAGCCATCCCTCAGCCTGCATCTCCAAAGTGGCATCCTAAAGTGCTATTAGGGCATCCGAGTCATATAGATAAGGGATCTGTCCATAGACTAAGGCAATGGGTAACATTGGGGGAGTGCGCACCTCCCTCGTACCTGAAATACCCTTTCGGGGTCTTTGCCCCTGCATGAGCAGAGACGAATGCCTATTCGTTAGATCTGGGCGTGGGTTGTATGGCTAGTACTTCGAAAATTCAAGGCAAGAGACATCTTGTAATTTTCTGAGGGTTTCGAAAATGTAGAAGGAAAGAGACTCTCCTACTTTCCTGAGGGTCAGAATATAGAAGGAAAGAGACTCTTCTAAAATTCTGAGCGTTTCGAAAACATAGAAGGAAGGGGACTCTTCTAGAATTCTGAGCGTATCGAAAACATAGAAGGAAAGAGACTCTCCTATTTTTCTGAGAGTTTCGAAAACATAGGAGGAAAGAGACTCTCCTATTTTTCTGATGGTCAGAACGTAGAAGGGAAAAAGACTCTTCTAAAATTCTGAGAGCTTCGAAAATATAAAAGGAAAGAGACTCTTTTAATTTTCTGAGAACATAGAGATAATAATAACAAAAGATTTTATTAATTATTCCAGAGGTTATACATGATCATACTCAAAAGTACTTAACACTATTTTGCACATAGTATTACAAAGCTCTGAGAGACATTTCCCTGTACGGGCTTTGAGACTTCTTGAAGGATTCTGGTTCCTGTCACGGCTTCTCGAAAGTAGGTTCTATAGTTGTAGTCCCTAGATAGCTTTCGATGATAGTTCTCCATTTTCTGGAGGGCAGCTTCTCTCATTTCCCATGGATTGTCTATTCTAGATAGTATCTCATTGGTGGTGAGGTTTTCTTCCCAGGCTTCCGTCTTGGTTGCTGGTATCATGGCCTCAGTAGGTATGATAGCTTCCGTTCCATATGCAAGAAGGAAAGGAGACTCCTCTGAGACCGGGTTTATAGTTGTTCTGCACTTCCATAGGACGTTGAATAGATGCTCACACCACCTTTCTTGGTATTCTTCCAGAGCGTCCTTAAGCATGTTTGCTATAGTTAAGTTTCTGAGCTCTGGTGCTGAATCCTCCTGTTGTGGAATAGATGTGGCTTTACTTCTCCTTATGTGAAAGGCATTGCATAAGTGGTTCATTTTCGGGCCACTGAATTGTTTGTCATCGTCTGAAACGATGGCTGCTGGTATCCCAAAGCGACAGATGATTTGTTCGAATACAAAATCGTGTACGTCTTTATCTCGGATATTGGCTAAAGCTCTTGCCTCCACCCATTTGGTGAAGTAATCAGTGGCAACTATCAGGTATTTCCTGCCATCTGTCCCTCGTTCTAGGGGTCCTACTATATCTATGCCCCATTTGGCAAATGGCCATGGGCTTAGAATAGAGGTTACTTCTGAGGCTTGAAAATTTCTCTTGTACTTTCGGCAATCTTTGCATCGGGCAGCTATTTCTTTAGCATCCAGATTCATGTAAGGCCAGTAATACCCTGAGGTCTTAGCTTTGGATGCTAAGGTTGTTCCTCCAAGGTGATTCCCTGCTCCCTCATGATGGATTGCCTCCAGAATTTTTATTCCTTGCCTTCTGGTGAGGCATCTTAGGAGAGGTCCCAGAAAAGATTGTTTGTACAGCTTCCCATCTCTGAGACGGTAATTCTTGGCTCGTGATATTATCTTATGAGCGTATTTTGACTCTGCTGGGAGAGTTTTCTTTTCCAGATATTGGTGAATAGGTATTCTCCAATCTTCTTCTGGAGGTCCATCGTCAGAGGATTGCTCTTCTCCCATCTCAGTAGTGGCTACTTCCACTTCTGGCTCTGGGGCATCTGGTTCTGTCAGAGGTACTGAGGGTAGTAGGACCCTATCCACTCTGATGCTAGCAATCTTAGGGTCATTCAACATTGATGCAATGTAGGCCAGAGCATCCGCATGTCGATTGTTGTTTCTAGAGATATGCCTGAGCACGAGACCAGGTATCTTGTTGATGTATTCTTGAGCTTTCTTGTGGTAGGCTTGTAGGCATGGGTCCAGAGTTTGATATCTTCCCTCTATCTGCCTTACCACTAGCTGCGAATCACTTGTTAGCCTCACATCTCTGAGCTCCATCTCACAAATCAATCCCAGACCGTGTATGACTGCCTCATACTCTGTTATGTTATTTGTGGTGGGAAACTCGAGTCTCAGACTGTGTACAATTCTTCTTCCAGTAGGAGTTGTGAATACCATTCCAATACCTGCCCCATCAGCGTTCTTGGACCCGTCTACAAAGACTTCCCACCTGGTAGGATTTTCCGCCCTCAGAAGTTCTGGGGGGTCTTCCAGTTCATCCTCAAAACCAGGTATGTCCTCGAGTTCTTCCTCTTCTGTTAGAGGAAAGTCTGCTAAGAAGTCAGCAACAGCTTGGGCTTTGATGGCAGTCTGAGGTTGGTACTGTACTCCAAACTATTTGATCTGAGCTCCCCACTTTGAGATCCTACCAGCCCTTTCAGAGTTTCTGAGTACTGAATCGATAGGCAGTTTGGTGATCACTGTTATAGGGTGAGCGTGGAAGTATGTTCTCAGTCTCTGAGAAGCAAATACCAGCGCCAGAATTACCTGCTCAATCTTAGAGTAATTCTTTTCGGCGGGCCCTAGAGTTCTACTGATGAAGTAGATAGGCCTTTCCTCACCTTCTACTATGCGTAAGAGTACTGCACTGATAGAATAGGAGGTGGCTGCTAGATAAACATATAATGTTTCATCCGGTTCAGGCTTTTGTAGTGTAGGCATTGTTGCCAAATACTTTTTGACGTTATAGAACGCCTCCTCACATTCCTTACTCCAGACCATCTTCTGGCCCTTCTTCAGAATGCTGAAAAAATGCTTGAGTTTGTCGGAGGATCTTGCAATGAATCTTCCCAATGCAGCCAATCTTCCATTCAGTCTCTGGACGTCCTTCCGAGTTACTGGTGAGGGCATTTCTGTGATAGCTCTGACTTTCTCAGGATCTACCTGTATACCATCCTTCGTGACCATGTAACCTAGGAACTTCCCAGAGGTGACCCCAAATGCACATTTGAGTGGGTTGATTTTCATGCGAAATTTCCTCATTTGAGCGAAAATCTCTTCCAGGTCTCTGACATGATGTCTGGACTGTTTGCTTTTGACAAGCATGTCGTCCACATATACCTCCAGAGTTTTGTGAATCCAAGGTAAGAACATTTTGGACATTAATCTCTGATAGGTTGCCCCTGCATTTTTGAGTCCGAATGGCATCTTTGTGTAACAGTACAGCCCATTGGGAGTGAAAAATGCAGTATGCTCCTCATCTTCTGGTGCCAGAGGGATTTGGTTATAGCCAGAATAACCATCCATGAATGATAACAGCTCATTCCCAGAGGTAGCATCAACTAGTTGATCTATGCTCGGGAGTGGGAAGCTGTCCTTGGGGCATTCTTTATTTAGGTCACTAAAGTCAATGCATATTCGTACCCCAGCGTTGTTTTTCTTCGGGACAAGTACCATGTTGGAGATCCAAAGTGGGTACTGCACCTCCCGAATGATTCCAGCCTTTTCCATCTTCTGAAGCTCCTTCTGGACTGCTTCCTGATATATTGGGGCTATCTTTCGAATTTTCTGTCTCACAAGTTTGACACCTGGATGGATTCGGAGATGATGATGGCTTATGTCTGTTGGGATTCCCAGATGTTTGAGGCACAATTCGGGATCGATTCCCGGCATGTCTTCCATCTTCCATGCAAACACGTCGACATATCTCATCAAAATCCCTACGAGTTCTTTTTCAAGGTCAGGATCTAGGAGCGTCCCAATTTTAACCATTTTTGGTGTGTCTGGGCCTCCTATGTTCACTTCCTTTGTCGGCTCAGACGTGTAGAATACAGGCTTCTGGGGGCCTAATTCAGTCTGAGCCTTTGACTGCTATAACTTTCCAGAGGCATCAGCCATCTGGGTATCCTCAGAGACCTGGTGGACAGTCTTTTCTTTGAGTTTCTGGACCATTGATTCTAGGCAAGCTAGCCTAATGGCCTCTTCCTCTTCTCTGTCCCCTCGTCCCTTGTTTTTGTTGATCGTTTGACGCATTATCCTTGCAGAGGTGGAACATTTAATGAATTCATCAATTTGCTTCTGGCATTCCTGCTCCAGAATCCTCTTATTGGAATTTCTGGGAGTGTTAACCTTTTCCACACAGTTTCTCACGTCTACTTCTGAGCAGTATCTAGCTTCTCTGGGATCTCCCATGATCTCAGCTATTCCCTCTGGGGTGGGGAATCGTAGTCGTTGATGGTAAGTGGAAGCGACTCCCTTGATACCATGAATCCACCATCTGCCCATAATGGCAGAGTAGGGTGACACAACGTCAACTACACAGAAAGTCGTAGAGGTGATGATTTTTCCAGCGTGTACTTCTAGAGTTATTTCTCCTTTGGGCTTAGTGGAAGATCCATTGAATCCATATACCATGTAGGTTGAGGGGATTAGGCATTCATCCTTTAGACCCATTTTCACGAATGTGCTATAGAACAAGATCTCCACGGAGCTTCCTCCATCCACCGGAATCTTTGGGATGCCCCACTGCCCGATCATCATGGTCACTACCAGAGGATCGTTGTGAGTCTTCCCATTCTGAGGCACCTCAGAGGCCGAGAACGAAACTGGTCTTTTCATCCATTCCTCCATGGGGAGTTCTAGAGCCATGCTGAATATTTCTTCCCCATTTGCATTTCTCTTATGGATTCTCTCCAGAGAGTGTTGCCCCAGAGATGATTCTGAGGGCAACTCTACAGAATGGGTAATAGTGTTGCAGTTGAGATGTTGTGCCTCTCTGGGCATCTCAACTCTGAATATCTTCTCTACTGCCTTCTGGGTGCTCCCAGAATCTTTGGCAATATACTTTTTGAGTTCTCCACTACTTACTAACTTCTCCAGCTCCCTCCTTAAGTGCCTGCACTTGTCGAGAGAGTGGCCGTTCCACCCATGCACTTCACAGTAATCCTTACTGTTCTTGCAATAGTCAGGTTGGATGCCCTTTCCAATAGGATCCTCAAAGGGAAGCTTGCCCTTGATTTCCTTGTAAATGGTGGACCTTGGAACGTTGAATCTAGTGTAAGTGGCGTCGTCAAAATCCCGCTTCTTGTTGTCCTTAGCTGATCTTTTGCCTCTGAATTCTCTGGACTTTTTTCTCTTGATCTGAGAAGTAGGGACCGCAGCAGGAGGTTGGGAATGAGTGACCTGGGGCTGTGGTTCTACCACGTTTGCTCCTCTACTCATGTTCCCAGAGAGCAACTTGTCATACCTCTACTCATGTTCCCAGGATGACACTATTCATAAGTGCCATCCTGCGTCTCTTCTAGTGCTATGAACTCCTCCTGTATTCTTCTGAGGTCTCCCAGATTATCTGGAGTCTCGTTCCATAGCTTGACGAAGAGAGGGTCAGTCTTATTTAGAGAGTTTTTGAAACCAAGGATAGCATAGGCTGCTGGGACCTTCCCTATCTCAGCGCATAGTTTCCTCCACCGGTCAACTAGGCTTCTGAGGGATTCTCCCCTTCCTCTTTTGAGGACAAATAGTCTCTCAATCCCGGGTTTGACTTTGCTGTTATGCATGTAATTCTCTAGAAAGACCTCTTGAAGATGTTCGTACGACTTGATCTTTCCTTTTTCTAAGGAGTTGAACCAAGTTAACGCTTCCTCTTTGAGGCTTCCTGGAAAGAATTTGCACATAACCCCTTGCCGATCTTGCCATGGCATTAGAGCCATTTCATAATCCTTTATGTGTTGGATAGCATCACCCGTACCATCAAACTTATTCTGGAAGTTTAAGGTACATCGTTTGGGTATCGGGAGAGCATTGATCTCTGAGATGAATGGTGAGCGCTTAGCATCTTCCATTACCTCTGCCAATCATTTGCCCTCCTTCCTAATAAGTTCCGGTTTGTTCTCAATACTTGCTGCTATGGCTTTCCTGAGATTAACCTCTTCTTCCAGCTCCCGAATTTTCCTTTCTCGGGCGGCCAGGATGTCCGTCAGAGATGGCTCAGCATAGCCTTCCTCAGAATCATCGTCCGAGGTGTCGTCCGAAATCACTTCAGTGATTGGAACATCTCTGGGTCTCTTATACCTTAAGTTCCTCCTATCTTCTTCCTCCTCGTCTGAGGAATTAGATGAGTCACTGTCAGTAATCACGACCTTTTCTTGTCTTAACTTCTTGTTAGCCTCAGAGAGCTTACGGATCTTCCTCTTCAGAGCTCTGACCTTGTTTCTTTTTGCTCTCTGAGTGTCCTCTGGGGTAGACTCTGGGTTTCTGACCACAGACTTACCCCTCTCGGCACGAGTTGGCCTCACCCTCTGGGTGACTTTGTCAACTCCAGAATGGCCATTTGCTCTTGAGGTTTTCTTAGCTCCTCTGGAGGACTCACCCTTCCCAGAGGTCCTTTCTGCTCCTCTGGAGGACTCACCCTTCCCAGAGGTACCTTCACGTTGTCTCTCTGAGACTATTGTAACCTTTCTGGAAGGTCCACCTTTCTCAGAGGTATCTTCTCGACCTTTCTCTGGGACCTTCCCTCTGGGAAGTCCGTTGAGAGCGTCGATGATCCGATTGTCTCCCTCCAGAGAGGCCTCAGTAGAGCTGTTTGAGTCTGTCGTGTGCAGATCCAAGTCCTCTTCTTCTCTCGGAGAGTCAACTCCCGCCCTCATAATCGTTGCTTCTGAGGCAAGATCTTTCTGAGGGGGCTTCTTATGATAAACCTCTGTCAAAGGTTTAGTCTTCACAGGTATGCTACTAGCAGTACCCTTCTTCTTTTGCGCCCCAGGTTCTTTTCCTACAGTATTGGTGGTCTTTCCCAGAATCCCATTGCTGGTATTCTGAGGCACCCTTGCCGGAAAACCTGGTGGTGCACTTTCTCCAGAGGCGACAGTATCCTCTGGGACTTCACGATCCGTCTCCTGCATTCCACTCCTGGTGATCCTCCTCGGAGGGTCCTTTCCAGAGTCCGTGGCGTTAGCAGTCTTCATCTTCTCCTGAAAAGAAAAATCAAGATATAACCTTCTTGTCAGAGAGTAACTCCACAAGTGCTAGTTGTAACCTGACAGTTTCAGAGATCCAAGAAATCCGTACACCTTTTCAAAACATTTTGAAAGCTATTACAGAAAGAGACAGAAAGATGTTTGAATAAGTTAAAACTGGGTAGTTGGGCTGTCAGGTTTTGTTTGAGAGTGATGTCGGTGACATCAGCAGTCTGTGAAAACAAAAAAGACAGTTCAAGCAGTACTTTTCAGAGAGAACCTTTTCAGAAAAACCCTCTACCCTCCATTAATGGCGTTTTTTGAAGAAAAAGCAGATCCAAAATGGATTTCAGTTTCAAACACGTCTACTGTTGGCAGAAATCAACAGCAATAGTTTTGTTTATCTTTTAAAAACAAAATCTGAGTTCAAAGGTCTAACCTTTATGAAGATAAAGGCTTGGTTTTTGCAAAAAATCAAGTTTTTGTAAAGAAAACAAAGGATTTTTCGCAAACAGCAAGTAAAGAAGGAACTTTTAAGACTTAAAAGCATAAAAGGTCTCACCTTTACTAAGAATACTAAGTTTTCCTTGAGAGATCTATGAGATCCAGGAGCTTTTCTTCCTCACAGCAAAGGTTTGGTTAAGAGACGAATGAAAAAGATTAGAAATAGACCAGGAAGGATAAATCCTTTACCTAGTCCCTGTTTCTAGCGCCAAA
>JAJJMA010063672.1:0-10767 GCA_023529015.1 Papaver nudicaule
TCACTAGTGGAAATTGGCCTCTTTTCGACCCTTAGAAACGACCCCAACTAGTAGTTGTAAGACTTAGTGCCCCAACTAGGGGTCGTTACCCTGGAAAAAAATAAAAAATTAAATCAAAAAATCAACAACCCCTGATGGGGGCTGAATCCATGAATTTTGAAGTTACGGATTAGCCCTTTCGGAAACAGCCTGCACTGCGACCCTCCTTGATGGTTTTACCGGTTTTTAAGCCCCCTTTCCAATATAGATGAATGGCTGAGATTTCTTTGAAATCTTATCTCTTCCTATATATTCCAGAAAAATCTCTCTCTCTTATCTACTTAAAAAAAAAAAAAAAAAATCTTCTGTTCGATGTAACCAAAACACCGCTTCTCTCAAGCCCTAGCTTCACAACTAGTTTTCCGTTAAAGATTCCCAGTCGGATTTCCCCCTCTAGGTTCTCAATCTCTCTCGCTCGCTTACCTATACAAGTTCCTCTGGTTTTCGGTTCACTTTATTTGATTGATTGTGTTTTTTTTTTTCGGTATAGGCTGACTAACTAACTAACCATTTCTTTTTCTTGTTTGTTGAATTCGGTTTGGGTAGACGTATTTCATTGATTCTGAGATAAAATTGTGTAAGTTAATTTGTGATTATTGTTGAAAAAATAATAAGTTAGGGTTTGTAATTTTTTTATTTGGGTTTATAATTTTTAATTTTTGTTGGTTTTTTTTTACAGATTCGGTTGTTAATGTTATGAAAATGTTTAAGAGAAGAATCTTACATCATGGAGTCTCAAACTAAACGTCCACCAGTATCAACCAGCTGTGAAAGTAAGTCTTTTTTGATTTGGGGTTAATTCTTGATGAAAAATCATTAACTTTGTAGATTGATGAAATTGAATTTATTGATATTTTGAATCTTGGTCTAGTTATCAGTTACCTCTTTGTATTGGGTGATGTTATCTCATGTTTTTGTTGGGTGATGCCATATTGGTTGATTGATTGGCTTGCTCCATATTTTCTATTGTTCTAATGTAACCTTTGTATCACGCTCTCATGGAGGTTGCTGAAGAACACAAATTCTTTACAGAATGTAAAGGCACTGCAAAAGTGTACATGTTTTACAGAAATTTTGGTTGCAACTAGTTGAAAAGCTAGCTAATATAGCCTATCTTGTTACTTGATCGCGGTGCATTCTTGAAAGTTGCAGTCTTTGTTAATTTTGCTCATAGGGTGTTGATATAAGAACCATTATGGTTCTCTGGTTAGGCTAATTGTAGCGATAGCCATTCAATTATTAGATTTGCTAGATTAAATGAAGGTGGATATCTTTCCCTCCCGCTCGAGTAAAGAAGTAAGGTTATTGAAAATTGAAGCTAGACTAGGCATAAACATGTGGATTACAAAATAATTTGAAGTCCAACCATATTGCTTCGACTATTTTTTTTGTTTTGTTTTGTGTCTTTAGTTTTCACCTAGTAATTCTTTGGTCCTTTTTTTTTTTTTTTTTTTAGTTTCCTTCCTGGTCAAAGGAGTGAAGAGATGGCAGGTTTCTCTAGGTTTTGGTTCTAGGCAAGGTGGTGCTTGTTGGGGAGATCTCCTTGCAAACTGTTTTTGAGTCATTGAGCAGTGCCTGCAAGTGAACATTAGTGAGGGTTAAAGAATCCTTTATCTGTGCCGACGATTTTTTTTGCATAACAGGGAATTGGTGATGAAGTTTAGGTACATCTTATTCTCAACTATACTTTGTTGTAAATGACGCAGATTAAACCCATATTGATTTATGATAGTGGAAGCTTCAACGTGAGGTTTACATTCATAACTCAGCAGAAACAAATTGCTTGCGCCTTATCAATTGCTTGCACCCTTACCATGCCCCTAGTTTTCTTCTGTCCCCACCTTGTGGTTACATCATATCAGCATGTTTGAACTTCGTAATTCATACCCACGTTAATCAAAAATTTCATTGTTCATGTAGTTGTGTAATGTTCAAAGCTCATACTTTTTCTCCTACAGTCATTTCATTTCATTAGAATCTGTGATTGTTTTATAATTTAAATCTGGAACATTTGGATTTTTAGGTGGCTAGTGTCGTGCGTGGTAGAGGTTCTTTACAATATGAACAGGGTAAGCTTGAATGATAGCCTGGGTACATCCATTTCACCTTAAGAGTACTCAAATTTTAGTCATTGTTAATTGCAGGTAATAAAAGCAACAAACCAAGCTTGAGCGATAGCTTAACGTGGTTACTTTTAATGTTTCAGGTAGCTCCTTCTGAACGTACAACTCTTAGCAAGGCCTACCTTTTCCCTGAATGTAAGTTATGCAGTCATATATAAAAGCTCCATCATCTATTCATGGCCGATTGTTGCTCGTCGAAATTTTTTACATTATGTGAGTGAATTTAAAACAAAGGAAAAATAAAACTTGAGAAATTCCATGGAGTAAATTTGGTTGCTTCTCTGTCCTACGCACACATATATGCTCTTATGTTTATGAGTACTATTATTTTTTGTCCTTCATACATGTATGCTCTCTTGTTTATATGTAATTCTGACTTATTGGTCTTTTTCTTTACAGTGCCTCATATTTTTACTGCTTAAGTTCTGATGTTGCTACCTTCCCAATGAACTTGTACAACAAGATGAGAAGAGTTGAGCATGTTGATCATGCCAAGAAATCGGTAGTGCAAGGTGTGAAGTTTGAAATTAGTTTTCCTTTTCCATTATTTTAGCAGCTGTCGCTTCGCCATAAACAAACACTGTCTCTGTTTCAGTGATGAAAGTATACCTGATATTTTGCTAAGTTTCGTGTTATTGACCCGTCTAAACATCGTTTTTTATGCAGGCTAATCAAGGCCGCTGAACAAGAGAAGACCACAAAAGAGAACGACTACCTCCCCTACTTTTACTTGCGATCCTTCGATCTGTGGTGGCAATTTCATGGTGACAATTCTAAACTACGTACCGATCTGTGCTGGTTAATTTGCATCGGTCAGTTTATCGTTTTGTTGGTTAATTTTCACTCATCTTTAAACTCTAGAACTTATTAGCTCAGTCCTGTACGAACTTAAGTTTGAATTGAGTTTAGTTATGAATTGTATTGGTGGGATCTCAGGATTTGAATCCTTTTTGTTTTAACTTTGAACCTGGTCAGTGAATTGAGTTCTGAATTTCGTAATCAAAACAATCAGTAAAATTTGTGAATCCAGTATCATTACATTGTAAATTTGTAATTAGAGTTCAATTTCATGTTGAATCAGACTGGTTTTAGCTCAGTCAGCCAAGCGATTTGTTCAGCTGGCAAATCTGATTCTATTTTTTTTTTAATTTTAAAATCAGAGATACGACTCTCATGAACCGTTGTTGTCATCACTTGTATAATGTCCCTAGATGGGGGTCGTTTAACAGCGTCACATGCTGAAGGGTCGTTTAAAAATATAGCGCTTTATTTACAACGCTTGCCACGACCCAGGATAGGGGTCGTATAACGCTTGAATACAACTAGTTCAATCAGTCGTTTAAGGGGCAATTTCCACTATTGCATCCTTGGATTATATACATAAATATAGTATATAATACAAACACAAAAGGAAACTCTAAGGCCTTAGGTGAAACAGACCGTACAAGAGGTGAAACATGCTTTACATGTGGTAATTTTGCGCATACTCTAATACTGGGTGTTTAATTCAATCCCCAGTAATTTATGTGTAATTTGTCTTTTTCCTCCTTTTGGGTTGCTTAAACTTTTCCTACCCCTTTTTCTGATCAATGAATCCTTGCTTTATCGATCAAAAGAAATAAAATAATACCACTACATAGAATGCTAATATATAAAAAAAAAATTACCACTAAACAGTACTAGCGTACTATTAGTGGTATTATTTTAGGTTGTACCTATTTACCATCTACACTCTCACTATTTTCCGCACTCTTAAAATCCCACTGATAGTTTCCTAATTACCACCTTTAAAAAAATCTACAACTCCTATTTACCACCCCTTTGAATTTCTTTCCACCCGACACTAATTCAACCCCACTACTAGAAAAGCTTAAAAACCTAAAAACCTGAATTTAACTTATCTTCTAGATTCGACGACCTCTCTTCTCCTCCTCCTACCCACTTTTTCTAAGCTAACTGTTATGCTTGATGCCTCCAAGGAAGAAATCAATGGTTCAAGAAAATTTCAAGTTACGTAGAAAAACATGACTTGTATTTGTCATTAGGCATAAATTTTAAGTTCGAAACTTAACTTAGCTTGTGTTTTGGATTCAATATAAATCGGGAGTTTTCAATTTCGTATTTTACAGACACTGAAAGGCCACAGGAGAAGCATGAGTTTCTGTAAAATGCACGACTTTTCAATTTACGTAGTCCACAAAAACAGAATGACTACAGGCTTGAGGAGTCGTTCAGGGAACAACGACTACACTTTAAGAGTCGTTCAGGGAGGAACGATTAGGAGATCCAAAATCCTCTCTATACATTCAGAATTAAATATTCATTCACGTAGTTCACGAAAACTGAACGACTACAAGCCTAGAGAGTCGTTCAGTGAGCAACGAATACTGGCCTATATAATCGTTCAGGAAGGAGCGACTAGGAGAACCATTGTTCTGCTGGTTCAAACAGAAACATACAAGAGATCATAATCTCCTAGTCGTCACAACCTGAATGGTTGCAGGTCGACCTAGTCGTTCAGGTGCCAATGTTTAGGTATGTATGGTTAATTCAGTAACAGATAAGAGATCATAATTTCTTAGTCGTTAAACAGGTAGACCAACAACAATAATTTTATAGAAAATTTGAATACTCTCAAAAATTTAATCCTTACAATCAAAAAGAATTCGTACAATAGTAAAATTACACAAAAAATTAATAAAGAAGGATTAAGTTTTCAGGACCTTAAACTACAATCTTCTTTGATGTGCATCTCATATAACATTTGAGAATTTTGCATTAGATTTTCAATAGAGAAATCTTTCATAACAATACGTATTAACCGTTGATTAATTCTTTATTATGTCAATCAATTCAATGATAAAACCTAGAAAAATAGTAATAATTGTACATAATCTAACCTAGGGTTTTCATACTTAATGGTTTTTTAATAAAAGTTAAGATTAATCAGGGAAGAGGAAAAAGAAGACAAATAATAGAAGTGGTAGTCAAGTCAAACCCTATTTAACTTTGGTAGGTGGTAAATAGGAGAAATTAGAATTGGAAAAAGTAATTCATTTTATGAATTGTGAGGGGGAGTGCGAAATAGTGAAAGTGTAGGTGGTAAATAGGGAGAACTTATTTTTATACCAGCAAAACCAGTTAGAACACCCACCTTTATACAAGACCTAGTTTAGACACAGTTGGAGTAATGCTCGTCGGCCAAAGCTTGGATTATGGTGCTATTTCTGTCTCATCGAATCACGGACTCTACCCGTGACTCTACTTACGTTGTATGGAAGTGTATCAATTTGGTTGCTTGGTTTTTTGGTTGTGATTTTTTGGCTTAATAGGTATGATTGTAACCATGGTTGTACTACTCCTATATCTCACTATAATAAAATAAAGGCTCTTTTTCATGAGGCCTTCTTGATAGACCGTGAAGTTCCTTTTTTACTAAATTGTCTTTCAATGTTTTTCTTTTTCCTCTTTTATCTTGCAAGATTTGGTAGAAATTTAGAAATTCCAGGGTAATTACATAAAACTGTTTTATTTATGTAAGAAAACATCTTTTCTTTCCTTTTTTTGGATCTCTGTTCTTCTTTCTCCCATGAAGCTCCCTTAAATTGTCGTTTCATGTTGCAGGCGCATCACGTTTGCCGTTGTGCTAATGACCAATAAAGCAAACTTTCTTCAAAAGAAAAAAAAAAAGGCACGGGCTTGGGCTTATAACGTGTTCATAATGGGTTTTAGATCTATGCGGTTCTTCTACACCCCTAAGAGACGGAAGGAGGACATGAGGGTTTCAAAAATGGCTGCTTCTTCATCTCGTCATGTCAAAATCGAACGCGGTTTTCAATTTGTCAAGATCTACACGAAGAAGAAGAAGAACTGTAATGGCCATGATCACCAGAAAGATGATCCACAACCACATCTACCTTCTTCGATTGATCCTACGGTGGAAGAAGAAGCACCGCCATATGTTATCGTTGTGCACGGACCTCCCAGGGTCGGAAAAACTCTTTTAATCAAGTGTTTGGTGGATTTCTATACCAACGGAGGAAGTCATTCTGACATGTCTGCAGCAGGGGCCATTAGAATTGTAGCAGGCGACAAGAGACGGGTACAGTTTGTGGAGTGTCCCAATAATATGAATGGCATGATCGATGCTGCAAAGTATGCAGATGCTGTGATATTACTCATCGATGCCGGTTACGGGTTTGAGATGGTATGCCTGCCATTATCCCTTACTTTTGTTAGTACAACTAATCAATATATACATGCTTCTGTTGATTTCAGGAAACATTTGAGTTCCTCGAACTTTTGAAAGTTCATGGCATGCCCAAGGTTATGGGAGTGCTTACATATCTGGATAGCTTCAAGAATGAAGGCGTATTGGCAAGTACTCGGCAACGCCTTTTGGACCAGTTTCAGACTGAAATATGCAAAGGAGCACAAGTATTCTGCTTATCTGGTCGTCATAATGCGATGTAAGTTTCTAAGATGAATACTGTAAAGTAGCTTGTGTGATTCTTCTGCCTGTCTTATTAGTTGTTTTATTTGATGGTCAAACCAATTTATACTCACCTGAAGTAGGGTTAACAGTGTATTTCGATGAATGCCAATCGAAACGTCAGCTTATATGATGCATGGTTCACAGGTATTTGGAGCATGAAATTGGCAAACTGGCAAGCTACATATCCACCATGGAATTCTGTCCTTCGTCTTGGCGAGCTGCTCGTCCTTATATGCTGGTAGATCATTTGAAAGATATCACTCCCAAAGAGACTGTCGAAATGGAAAAAGAATGCCCCAGAAACATTATCCTCGAAGGATACCTACGTGGGTGTCACATCTATAATATAAAGGGAAGTGGTGTTTCATGAATCTATAATATAAAGGGAAGTGGTGTTTCATGAAGCCTAAAAAAAACGACCGTGGCCACCCTTTTTTACGAAAATGACCCTCAAGATTTTTTTCTTTCTTTTCTTTTTCTTCATATGTTTTCGTAATTATTTTTTTACAAGAGGGGTAAGTACGTAAACTATGTTTCTTCAAGTAAAAACCCCAAACACAAATCGATAGTTTGGTTTTTCTCTCTGAATAATCGTTCAGTTTCTTCGTTTCTTCTCCGCCAAAATCCCCTAAATAGAACTGAACCCCAAATTCATTTGAATCCCTAAGTCGCTTTTTCAAACAGAGATTATGTAATTAGATTGATATATTCAACTCCATCCCTGAAAGCAAAATCCTAATTAGGTTTCAGGGATTAAGTTCCATCGTTTTGATTATTTAGTGGATTTTGAAGATTGAAGTTCTTTAGTTTGGGAAATATGAATTGGGTCGTTTCTGAATTTGAAGATTGAAGTTCTTTAATTTGCGTTTTCAGTTTTAGCGATTTGGAGAATTCCTAACAGTAAGTTTTGCAATAAACTTATTACATATACTGTTGATTGTGATTATGGAAACGTCAATTTTGAGTTCTGTTGCTTTTATGGAAAATGTTGAAACCCTAATTGTATGACCCGTTCAAATTTTCGATTTAATCCCCAATTTCAATCGTCCATCCCTAATTGGTTCCTCTAATTGAATTCATAAGTACTAAGTTTGGGTGATACTGCATATGCCCTAAAAGAGTAAAAGGAAATTGCCATTGCTTTTCCCAGTTATCCAGGTGATTTAGGTGAAGTTGTTACTGCTGATTTGTGAAATATATAGGGGTACATTATCATATAGAGGTACATAGGAATTACGACTCAAATATTTTTATAGCTCTATCATTTTCCTCCAGAAATTAACCACAACTGTAGGAGAGGATAAGAATAACCCTAGAATACAGTTACTTAAGGGAACAATGTAGTAGGATCAAACCAGAATTAGTGTGAGGCTAAAATTGCAGTATTAAGAAGTTCGGAGTTCCTGTCGTTCAATTTTACTCTCCAAGATCTGTAATTACTCAGGGTTTAGTTAGAGCTTGCAGTGACATGAAGCTTAGTATGGCCTTTCAAATTTATTTTCTTTGTGTTGCCAAGATTTCATCTTTTCGAGTTAGTACAAGTGTTGATCTGTACTAATTGGCATGTATCCACCAGATATTTTGTGTAGTTTTTTCGGTTTGGCTTTAAATCTGCAGGCTTCTTTTGTTGTTATGCTGGACATAGAGGTGCGAAAACTGAAGAATTTTCAGCATTTTTTACTTAATATTTTACACTGTAAAAGTGGATATTTATGGTGCTGGGGTGTCTGATCAAGGACTTTTAAGAGATTGAAGCCTGAGGTAATTCTTCAACCTCAAGCAGTACCACCATATCAGGTTCAAACATCTGTTACTGATAGTAGTACATTTATATATAATAGCCATTTGTCTCTATTGGGTGCATATGTGTGTTTTGCCATGATGAATGATGAATGGAGATAAATGAATGTTTTGCTCCTTCAAGTATTGTCAAAGATGGAGGTGTGTTTGCTATTTTGATGCAGGTGTGAGTTTATTTCCACTGTTAGAACTTAGAATTGTGGATTGTCACCACCATGACATTTGTATTTGTATTTAACTGTATTTCCACATTTTGTGTCTAACATAAGCCGGGTAATGAAAGGGGAAGTTCAGATTCCTTCTGTTGTCATTGTGGCATGAGAATAAGCGTAATCCGACGCAGTTTCAAAACGTGAGGAACTTAATTATGACTTGGTGGGTCTGTTTTGCATCAGGATGCATCTTGCATTGGTTGTAAATAGGATGTCCAGAGCATATATTTGGTTAACTAGGCGTTAAGTCATAAATTTATCATTTTCTACCAATCCTTTTCATTAACACCCAAATCTAAAAATAAGAAACTGATTTTAATTTCTGATCTTAAATAGCACATACTGACTTTGCAAGTTGATTGTTATGCTGTTGAATAATAGCACATCTGTGCTTAATAAGCTTATACATTTTCCATCTACCAGTTGCGTTAACCACCTTCATGATTTGTTTTAATATCAACTTTCTTAAATGGTTCCAATTAAGCTTATTTGGGTTTGCGGCAATTTTGCATTTCCGATAATTTGGATTTCGTGAGCTGATCGAATTTGTGGCCATTATTATGGTGTGTTCAATTTTTTGTAGCTTCTTAGTTTTGTTAGATTAAGCTATGCAGACACGACTAAAATGGTTGTGTTGACACTTAGCCTTTAAATGTATGGTTGTCATGTAATTAAATATCAAACCCTTATATATTGTTAATTCTGGTGTCAAATGATGCATGACCAGCAGACTAAAGTGATCGCAGAGCTTAGCTAAAGCCTTCCGCAAGATGTTATGCAGTTTATCATTCATTTCCACAACTCAGTTGGTTGTGATCTCACTGAAGGTGAGATCATTGAAGGTGATCTCAGTTGGTTGTGATCTCAGTTGTGAGTTCATTGAAGGTGATCTCACTGAACCATTGAACGAGTTTGGTTGGCCATGAAAGGTGAGATTGCAGAATTACCGTGTTCCCTGTATGGTTACTTTCTGATAGGAATTACTTATATCAATTTTGCATCAGTGTGAGAATTTTATGGGTTGATAACTTAATTTTGTGGTTATGAAAATTTATGGGAACTACTTATCTCAATTGGGTACATTTTTCGTATGGTCATCTCTATTGGGTCATTTCCCATGAGTAAATGAAAATTTTGTAGTATTATTTGTTTTTTACTGTGGTGTCTTCCAAAAATTCTTCATTAGACAACCCAATCCAACATACCACCACCAAATGTCGTAATGCATTCCCATATTTCCCCTGCAACTTGGTGGGTATCTTTGCAGGCAAGGTTTGGTCAATAATAGAGACACGTAGTGACCCTTGCTAAATATTGAATTGTTTGTGTTTGCGAAGTTTTTTAAACATGAAATACATTATGACAGACTCAACAAGGATTGCAGACGGAGACAGCAACAACGCAGACTCTGGAAGTCGGAAATCACAGGACATGTTCCAATCTTTAGTCGACCTTTTCACTATCTGCGGTTTCCAGATCTAGAAGTTGTTCTGGTGTTTAAATATAAAGAGGATTTTATTGGGTCTGAGTTATAACCATCTGGTGTTGCGAACTTGCAATCATTTGAGCTATTTTCTTACATCAAAGTAGTTTGGAAAGGTCTGTCAGGTTTGGGTTTAGTTTGGTATAAACGAAGTGGAAAGAAAGCTATTGTGGGTGATAATATATTGGACTTGATTATATCCTTTTCAGCTGAACAAAATTGTAGTAGATACTGCTGCATTTTTCTGTTATTTTTTATTGCGATTGACAACATGCTTTGGTGGAGAGAAGTGTGAAATTTGGAAGATATTACCATTATGTTTTGCATTTACAACAAGTCCCAAATGCCGTGCCATTATGGCACGGGTTACATACTAGTCGATAAAGAAACCAAGGTACATGTTCTCAGCGAGGTTATAACTAGAATTATCTTTGTTGACATATTCCTCTTGATCTGTCATATCTAGTATTCTAGTCTGCACTTAAAATTTTGTCGCATCAATCTGCGCACTGAATTAAGGTGTACTGCCAGGTGCACATTGCTGGTATTGGTGATTTTCCTCTAGCCAGCATTACAAGCTTAGCTGATCCATTCCCTTTACCACCTGTTGATGGC
>JAJJMA010063680.1:2045-53451 GCA_023529015.1 Papaver nudicaule
GGACATATCATATTGTGTAGTATCTTTAAGCATCGGTGCAATATGCTTATAATCGTGTGTTCCTGCAATTGAAGATTATAATAGCAGATAACAAACTCAGAAATATGACACATCTAGGTTCTAGAAGGACATAGTCCAACAAGAGTTGTCATGCAATTGAGTAGTATACAAAACAACATATTGCACAGATGCTTAAAGATACTATACAATATGACAACTTTAGTAGGCTAAATCAAGAATTGTGTTTGACATCTGAAACTAACAACTAACTTGATATACCAAAACTAGTAGGTTTGACCGAGCTCTGTTCTAACAAGTTGGATTGCAAAGATTGGTTACGTCCACTTATCCAGCTTGACGTTTATAAAAATTCCCACATGCGCAAATTTATCTGATGCAAATAGTTATTACTATATGATATTTTGTAATAGAAAAGTTACTCCGAAAATTTACCGAATTGTTTTCCGAGATCAGTATTTTGTAATTAAAAGTTACTCCAAAATTTTTTCCAAGACAAAATTGTCCCAGTGTCCCAAGTCTCGACGGAGATCGGAGATTGACCGCATTGGTTCTACTAACGGTCTTACCTTTGCACTAGCACATCAATTCACAAGCTGCAAAGTTAAGGTTGTCAAATAACACCGGTGCGTAATATGGTTCATGGACCACGAATCAAATCCAAATTTAATCTAACGCCACCCGTTTTTAGGTTATTATTGTTTTCTTTTCGTGAGACAGAGAGAAGAAGAAGAAGCAGCAGTAGAAGTAATTGACTCTCTTTCTCTCTCTCTAGATTCTCCGTTTGTTTCTCTCTTTGCGAAATCTCAACTTGTACAAACCATGGCGAACAGCAATCTTCCAAGAAGGATTATCAAGGTCAGTCAGTCAGTCTGTTTCGATCTCTTCTGATCTGACTCTCTTTTCTTCATCTACTTCTCTTGATTCCACTAACAGAAGAAGAATAATAAGAAACGAGGAGTCTGAACTATTTTAGGGTTTCATTATCTCCAGTTTATGTATAATTTCAGTAATTGATATCTTACACTTGTTTTTCTTTTCGGTGTTTAAACAGGAAACGCAGCGGCTCCTTAGCGAACCTGGTATATCTCTCTCTCCCTCTCTCATTTTCATCACTTTTTCTTAGTCTAATGAGTTCTTGTTTCCTTTTAATTTCTCTTGAATTGGTGAATTATTGGTTCAATTGATAAAAAATCTCATATGGTTTGGTTGCAATCAAAATTAGGTAAAAATAAACTAAGTTGGGGATCTTTGATTAATTGTTGTTTGTAAAAATTTCTTCGTATTTTGAGATTAATTTTTTAGGATGATTCTCTGGAAATTTGTGTATATATTGAAGTGTTTAGCGTTTGTCATGTGTATGCAGCTCCGGGAATAAGTGCATCTCCGTCTGAAGAAAACATGCGGTATTTCAATGTCATGATCTTGGGTCCGTCGCAGTCTCCTTATGAGGGTAGGGTTTAACTGTTTTTCACTTGTGAAATCTGAATATATAGATATGCTTTATGTTTTTAGCAATGATTATATGAAGAATCAACTTCCTGTATATTAGATGGTGAATGTTAGATGGTGACATCATTGTCTAGTTCCCGTGCTAATTGTCGAAGGTGATGTATATCTCGTTTAAGATGTTCTTGTGCCTCAGACATATGATATCTCCTTTAAGATATCTCATTTAAGACATGATTATCATCCTAAATTTTGCATATGAAGGTTGACTTGTGATTAATGGCCAGTACATTGGACATGATTTTTGCAATTAAAGAACGTGGTGTAAAACTACCTGAAGAACTTCATTCAGTTATGGTGGTCCTCGTACCATTATCATTGAGCCTGAGATTTGATTTTGGAAACTTAATCAAGATGTGGATTTTACTTGTCTATATATTTAGGATGGTAAAGCACACGCCACACTTTTGGATATGGTTCATAACTGGCCCTAGACCGCGTTTGGAATTTTGTTGCTTCAGAAAATTTATGGAGAAAGAGGAATAGTAGAGTTGTCTTTAGTTTTTAGTTATCTTTGAAAGGGCCTCTTTCTGCTAGGTTACTGAAAACTGAAGGCTTGAGATGAAGGGGAGATATAGGTATCAGGAAGCCGAAATTGCATTGAATATATGATTATGGGCTAAGTTTTATTGGTAATTCGAGGGCTTTGGCAATTTCGAAATATTTTAGTCATGGACATCGTAAGTTTTCAATGTTTATCACGTTTGAAAACATTAATGGTTCAATGAATATTTTTCACGAAAGGCTCTGCAGTTAAACCGTTCGATAGAATCTAAAATTTCCAAATGATTTTTTTTTTAAACATAACATGATAATTAATACGTTATTTCCACCGTAGCCTCCGAGATATGTGGAATTTTCTCTATGGTGGCCGTCACTTGTACACTATGCCAATTCATTTATTGATATGTCTTACCCCCCACTTAACTTCTTTTACATGTGCACTTTCACTGCATTTTGTAGGAGGTGTGTTCAAATTGGAATTGTTTTTACCTGAAGAGTACCCAATGGCTGCACCAAAGGTATATAAGTTTAAAGAAAATTTTCACTTCAGAAATTTAATAGTGAAACTGGTTGCATGATTGTTCCAAGGTTATTGTTTATTTTTATGGTATCCGTCATATTTGGTTATATCTCCATATAGAGTTAGTGCGACAAGTGAATGTATTATTTGTGCATTATCACACATCATCCATGTTCCCTATGAAAGTGACCTAACTTAGTTTCTGATATTGATTTTGGTTGTTCCTTGGGTATTTTCTGTGTGTTGTGGTACTAGTGCATGTTATGCTGGTTGGTCCCCTTTTGAGAAAATAGCCTGTTAGATATGAGTGATGGTCTTCTGAGTTAGTTGTTAGTTACTGATATCTGATTTACAATGTTCTGTAGGTAGTGTACTGGCTGTGCGTTTATGTTCTTCTTCTCTGTTTTAAATAACTGCCCACTTATAGATGAGAAGTTGGGGCATGGTTGGTTGGAATTATTAAGTGTTTTATTCATATTTATAGACTAAAATAGTTGGTTTCCTTAAATCTGGCCAAGTTCTGTGGACATGAGAATTTATCAAGTAGGTAGATGTTTCAGAGATTTGAATTACTACATATGGAATACTTTTAAACTTACATTAAATGTTTTCCAACGCTGCCTAAGTGTTTTGTGTAGCTTTCAACATTATTGGGATTCTTTAAGCGAAAAATGTTTATATTCTTGCTCATACCCCAGAATTTTCGGAACACTTCTTATAGTGTATGTTTGTTGCCCTTTTTAACAGGTTCGGTTTCTCACTAAGATTTACCATCCTAACATTGACAAGGCAAGCATCAATCTCTCTCATTATTAATTTGAATATCTTTCTCTTTCTCTCTTTTTTTTATTCTGTCGTTGACATGGAATGATATGTCACAGCTTGGAAGGATATGCCTTGATATTCTAAAAGACAAATGGAGTCCAGCTCTCCAGATCCGAACAGTATTGCTGAGGTAAATTGATTCTGGCACATCCATTTTAAAATTTCTCAAAATTATGTATTAAAAGGTTCTTACAATTATTTCATTTGCTTGTGGATCCAGCATCCAAGCACTTCTTAGTGCTCCAAATCCAGATGACCCGCTCTCTGAAAATATTGCAAAACACTGGAAAGCAAATGAAGCAGAGGCTGTCGAAACAGGTAGGGTTATCTATTTGAGTTACGTACCCAACAAACTATTGAAACTTGTGGATGTATTATTGATATGAAAAAGATGAGATGGGACTATCTAGAAAAAACTTTCTGCAATCTGATTATGAAAACCACTATGTATTGTTGTTTGAATGTCCTGACATATTAGCTATATGTTTTCGCTGCATTTCCCTATGTAATTTTTTTTCCCTTTTTGTGGTGACCTTGCAGCAAAGGAATGGACTAACTTATATGCCAGTGGAGCTTGATGGAATTAGTATACCGTGTTAACCACCAACCAGATAACATTTTCTGTAATGGTGTAAGTCCTAGATAATGTCCAGTTTGTTTGTTTTCTAAATGGAAATTAAAGAATTAATGTCTTAATGTTGAAAGATATTCCATTTACAGAAAGCTTCTTGTGTTCAAGCAGTTAATCGTTTTTGTTCTCTTGGTAAAAAGCGTGTTCTTAAATATGTATGTTGGATGAGGTTCATCTCAAACTCTTTATCTCATAATCATCTATCATCATATGGTTTTGTATAAAAATATCAGTTTATGTATTCGGATACTATAAGTAACTTGCAATAGTAACCTCTCTTCCAGGACCAGGCCTAGCTGTCACTGCCCCTAGCTAAGTCCTAGGGGCGAGGCACAATGACATGATTTAGGCTTGTCTTGTAAATTTTTATCTCCAATGGTGTGATGTGGCATTGCAAATTATAAAGATAAGTTGGAGCATCTCCATTGTTCAGAAGTGTTCATATTTTTGTTGATTTAGGCCTGTCTTGTAAATTTTTGTCTCCAATGGGAGGATTCTGAAAACTACGAGTTATGCGCAAGAGAAAATCAGGATTTAATTTGTGCGGTCTTGTGAAGAGGGTTAGTTTGATATTTTCATGGTTTGCTGTCTATGGAGGAAGTCTTGCTTAAACTTCCCTTTAGACCTCCACAGAAATGACATAATTTTTGCTTGAAAGACGGTGGTGTTTAAAAGAGTAAATTGATAGGGGAAAGCAGACTCGTCGTGGTGATTCAGATTTACTCCCTCCATTTCTTTTATATAGGCGGAATCAGGACATTTTTATGTTTTAAATTATAGGCGGACTACGACTATCAAGACTATTTTTTATAATTTATACCTTTAATAATAACACATAGGTAATTATGTTTAGAATAAGACAAAAGTTAAAACAAGAAAAAAAAAATGGAAAGTTGTGACTTCAAAAATGTTTTTTTAATCTCAAAGAATTAGTCTGTCCGCCTATATAAAAGAAACGGAGGAAATAGTGTTTGTTTAATTGGAACTCGAGTGGCTTAGTCGTGTTTTCCGAGCTAGTGAAGAAAATGAATTATGAAAGTGAGATAAGAGATGTGGTTTCAGCACTTGGCCTTTGACAATTGATCATTATACTTGACTAGGTTGTCCAGCCCGTGCATTTGCACGGGCCCAAGTTTAGATGTCTGCTAAGATGACGGGCTTTATACTTCTTTTAGGGCCTCCAAGCGTTTTAACCTATGTTCTTTGCTAACCAACAATCACCTGAATTGTCCACCATGTGCCCAGTGATATAAAAGCCTTTTTTAGTGTCTTTGCAGAGTATGCTACCTGCTAAAACAGAAAGAGAGACAATTCTATAAGTTGACAATTCTATTAACACAAATAGAGACGATTCAAGTCAAATTTTAAGTTGATGAAGTTAACAACAAACAGGTGATGAAATGCATAAAATCGCAAGTAGTGTACGTATCGATATCCTCGCGCATCGCTATCAAAACTAAGAAAAAATTCAATCATACATATGTGTTGTGCGTTAACTCGAGACTTATGGTCTGGTGTTATTATGTGTTGATGAATCAGTTCTTACTTATGCGGCTTGCTGCTAGGTTCTCCAGTGTCGCCTTTGCGTCGCACTACTGCGAATGACCTGACACATCTCTACCAAAACTAAGAAGCCTTATGTTGTTGCTCTTACGCTGCATTTCTTATCTGAGGCTCCTACTTTAATTGTTGCTAAAATTCTAATAGCTCAAGATCAAGAGTATCGGTCTTACTTGTCTTCTCTTCAGATTCACCTCTACTTAATATCATATTTGAGAGCTCAGCGACATTATTTCCTGTCTTGGGAGCATCCAGCGCAGTAAACTCAAGCAGAACTCAAATTACTATGCCATCTGTGGGAGTCCAACCCACATTTACATGCCTGATAACCATGTGCTCTACCAATTGAGCTAAGATAGCAATTCAGTTTCGTACTTAGTGGGAGCATACCACGGTCATGAATACAAAAATTGTTTGATTATATACTGAGTTCCTAAACGCAGAATGTTCACTTCATATAAAAAAATGTGGAATGGTTAACTTTGCAATCTTATAACATTACATAAAAAGACATGTGTACAATCGTATGATCATGATCCAAATGCAAGACAGTTGTGAACTTGTGAGAAAACATAAAATAATGTGGTTAACTATGGCGTGCGATGTGTAAAGGATACAGGTTTGGATTTGGCATATTAGGGGTTTTAACAGCATGCAAACTCAACGTTTGACTTTGCCTTTCTATTAGCTATTGGATGAGCCAGTTCACGTATCCTTTATACTGGTTCCCTTGCATCTCATATGAGTGCTTTTTATCGTATCCCAGTTTCCATAAAATTGCAACTCTTATGTTTACTAAAAAAACCCTATCTTTGGCTAAGCCGAAAGTAAATTAAATGTGATGTAAGTGATATTACCAAAAAGCATCCAATTTATATCTCATGTATTCTAAGTTCATATGAAATAACAGACCTGAATCCCCTCTCTCCAGGGAATCTTTTTGCTTGCCGACAATGTTCCGACAATAATCAAGTATTTGTGAACATTTGATATCAATCGTGCCGTCTGTGGGAGTCGAACCCACAACTACATGGTTGAAGGAGTAAATTCCAACCATTAAAACAGGAAACCCATAACAACCTGATACCCAAAGTCGTTGCTTTAACAATGCAGCGGTATGAAATGAAAATAAGTTGATCTTGATGTTTAATATAGGTCTCACATAAGCTGCCAATTAAACACCTCATATTGATCCAGTCAGTTCATTCTTCCTCTCACGTTCTCTCGGTTTCATATTATAGGTTATTGATCACCTCATATTGATCCAGTCAGTTCATTCTTCCTCTCACGTTCTCCTGCAACATCAAAGAGCATATCATTATATATATCCAGAGTATCTTAGCGTCAGAATTAAACGTTGAATATTCATTCAACTAATCAAGGCATGTTAACTTTACGTAAGGCAATAATCTACATCGTACCCATGGCAAAACCAACATGGGGCAACGCAGTCACCACAATATTCTCCTTTGGGATATTTTTCTGGTACTTGGTGATATTCATAGTGTAAATTAAGCTCGAGTGTCTGAGAAATCAAAATGAGTAAATTGTAAAAAAGGGTAATGAATTTAGCAGACAAATATTATTAATCACAGAAAGAGGATAAAACAATGCCATTTTTCTAGAGCATTTAAGACGTTCACAATACTGAACTTTACCTATAAAGGCCTCCTAGTAAAGGAGTTGAATGATCAGTGCTGAAAAACTACGGTATGAAAAACAAAGAGTTGAACGTTGGTGCCAAAAAGTATGGCATCAATAAAGACCACTTGAACAGCGGCAAGAAAGGTTTGTGGCATGGTCTAATTACCCCAAAATAAGGTGAGAGAAACAAAAAATATAATACTTAGTAGTTAGTACCTTTCTTCATCAAGCAGATTATGGATGTTGTAATGCCTCGTTCGTCCTATTTCAGATGATAGGACATAAGAATTCACAGACAAATAGTTACAATCGGTCAAGGGTCAACTAAAAAGCTAGGACTAAAAATAGTAGCCAGGGTAAATGACAAAACGTGACTTCTACTGATACAGTTTTAGTCACATACCTGAACTGCGAAAAACAAAAACATGCAACTATATGGACATGAATCAAAGTGTCCTAGTGGAAATGCTTTAGAGAATTATAACATAAAAAAACCTTATCATCATAATGAATTGAGCATGCGCAATGCATTTGGAATAGGTGCAGCAAATTCATTAATGATCTAAGAGGGAATCATAAAACCTTATCATCAGCACAGTACTCATGGTACGTATTTGTATTGAATATGGATCTTAACATTGCTTATTTGATTATATCTATCCATGTATTTCCACCTGCGGATATCATTAAAAAAAATATCAATGAAAATCAGATCAACATACCAAGAAAATCAAATATGTTAGTGTTTAAGATGGGATTCTAAACGCAGAAAAACTCACTCTCTTGTGTCCCTTTGAAATGCTCGTCAAATTATAAATAACGCTTCAAGAAAATCCACTATAGTAGCTCCAAGACCACCAACACCATTGACTCCATACTTTCTTTGTGGTGTATAATGGATGAAATCCTAAGAAAGGATTAACCAAGGTTTGCTTCATTGATCTCCTCTGCAGGCTCTCTACTATCTTTACTCAAAAGTTGCATCCATTATTTTTGCCTGTTTGATACTGCAAATAAAGTCAGTAGCAAGACATAAACACATCACGAAAGAAAGATATTTTAACACTAAAACTAAAACAAATAGAATTAATAATTGTTTTATAATTCATTATGTTACAAATCATAGCTAAATATACATACATTGCTTGGCAAAATCAACAAAAGCTTCTTAATTACTCAAACGATTGTGGATTTTACCTTCCGTAACTGTCTTAGACTCATTCCTATTCTTTTTATAAGCGAATGGTCTAAGCCCGGTGATGAAAAAAAAGGAGGAAAAGTGTTTTGACAGCACCATAATACAATTACCAAACTAATGCTAAAGAAATATTCCTCCAATCCGGTAAGTTAAATCGAAATGTCGATAGAGATGTCTTTAGCATTAGCTAATAAAATACACTCTTGCTTAACTAATTCAATATCAAGTTGAACATCAAATTGTCCTTTGATGATTGTTGCATATTAGACTGGTGTATCCTAAAAGCGACGTTTCTCTATAACTAGGGAGATTAGGACTGTATTTACGTAGAGTTATAAGGCTTAGGTTCTCCAGAAAAAATCAGTTTTATAAGTGTATTCATAGGTTGGATCTTAATGTTAAATCCTCTCAAACGGTATGCCAGTGCAGCAAACTCTAGTCAAAATGTGGCTTACCTTTTACTGTTGAGTAATGGAAAGTATCTTTTGGTGGATGTTGATAGATATGCATGGATATCCACTGATATTTCTTTGAAAAAGAATATATAACCTATAGACAACATTTAATCAATTAAAAGAGAGAAAAAGGCATTTGGATGTCAGTCGAGAAGTGAAATACCGTGGATGATGTGAATAAGAAAGACCCTAGAAAGAGCAACAGTGAACGATATGGTAATGTGAGAATTCCAACGTAATTGGGCAATTCTATTGGATCATTCCCCTTTTAAAATTTACCTTGCAAAAGAGATGAGCCAAAAGAATGAATCAAGAATGGGTGGTGTAGCTCACTATTAACGTTCTCATACTACCAAAAGCAGCCATAGTCCCTGCCTGCAAACAGAAATAAATTCTCATCAAATCAACGAAAGGAAACATGGATATGTTATATTCAAGCAAATCTTGACAAAAAACTGATAGCATGTTTCGCCTTACATATTTAAGACATAAGACATACAGAAGCACAAATGAAAGCAAGGTACCCCAAATATATGGGCAAACAAACTTTAGGCTACAGTAGACATCATGTTCTCTGCTAAAACTTTATGACAATTTCTACCACGTGTTTCGTCCTACATACGGGTGCATTTCACAAAATAGTCGCTTACTGATGTGAGTGTATTTCAACAGATTTCTGTGTAGTATATTGTAATTCTAGATGGCTTACCTTTACAGGTTGTTGTGGATGCAGAAGTTTTGTAGGTACCTAAGCGAGGAGAGTAAGATTATCCTGTAAATCAACTACATATTCACTACAACTTAATTTGCCGATTACCACTTTCCCTGGATTCCTTATTTCGACAAATTTCCGACATTTTCACAGGTAGCTGTGGATGCAAAAGTTTGAAAGGTACCCAAGTCAGTAAAGTATCCTGTGGATCAGCTACATATTCACCGCAACTTATTTTGTCAATTGCCACATCACTGGATTCCTTATTCAGCAAATTTCTTCAAGTGTTGACATTTTCTTCATTTTGGTACCTGCAATGAATCATTATTGTGGTTAGTCTCTAAGAAAGGTAAGTAAAAATCATTTAAGCAAGACCAAAAGGCGCAGCTGCAGCTGCATCTGTATTTGAAATAAATCTATAACTTTAAGTATATCTAAACTTGAAGACGGGAATTTGACCACCAACTAAAAGATTACACCGACTTGAAGAAGAATTTTTAGTTGTACCAACTGTAGAACACTATGAATCATGTGCGCGCAAAACATGGTGGTGAACTTTACCATTACACATTGTTGTACCCTCTCCCATTCTCTGTTCCAATAACAGCAGACCATGGAAGCTAAGAAACCACATATTACCAACCGGAGTACAGATAGGTTAGCGAGAGAGCGAAAAGATCGCGATAGTGATGAGAGATAAGGGTAGTATGTGGTGTACATCTGATAGGAAAAGCATGTTGAGTGCTGGGAGGCCAATAATCGTTTCAACCACGGAGTCAAAGGTACCAAATATAGCAGTAGTTACAGTGTGGTGTACCTAGCAAAGGCATAAGAAGGGAGGTGTTAACATTTTAAAGCGAGGATTAAATGGTGAAAAGGTTTAACAAAGTACTAATGTAGTAGATCAAATGGTACCTGGGTGCTTTGTCGGAAACTTTGTCGGAAAAATTGAATTCAGACCTTTTTGCTCGAATCCTGCAGCATCTTGTTAAGCTCACGCAAAGTAATCATGTTTTTATAGAGTTCCTCATCTTGGTTTCTCTTTGCTCTCAGAATGTACCCTGCATATTTGTAGTTAAAGAATGAACTATGTAGATGCATTTTAACTTATCTAAGAGAGCAAGAGATACATCAGAAGTTATATATTTTTTTTACACTCGCAATTTCCTGAAATTATGAACCCTGAGGGATGTCCATGTTTATGAGCACCCGTGAAGCATTTGAAGTGGATAAATTAGCCACTTTTTTATGAACCTTTACATAGGTTCCAGTAATGATCACAATTGTTGGTTGGCAGGCTGAGTTGTTTAGTGCTGTGTCCTTAATCTTGCTGGCTAGATCACCCCACAAAGTTACTTTCACCGCGGTACCTCTGTGACATCAATATGGTCCAGAACACAGATTCAATTCTAGATTGTACATTAACATTTATAATATTTTCAAAACTTAATCAATTGCTTACTTTTCGTTCTCAATGACTATCTCGCGAAGAGTTGATTGCTTTCCATCATGTGGAAAAGTCTTTTTTCACAACATTTGACATGGACTGAATCTTCCCAATAACATCTGTGCATAGGGTTAGAGTATTAATTACGATATATACTCAACATCTGCTATAGTTTGTAATATAGAATGCTCAAGTACCTATGTAGAATACAATTTGATCTGCTCTTTCGGATGTTCTTTCCAAATCAAAATACTTGAATCTTTGTAGTTCAATCACAATAGAAAAACGACTGAAATAAATAAATTTTCTGCATTTAATAACTCTGTAACCTCCGGTCACAGCTTTTACATTTAAAAGTATCGATTGAGTAAACACGGCCATCAAAGACCTTTCCCACAAATGAATCCATATCATCTTTGTTACTGTTTATGTCAATACTTGCTACCAAGTCAAAGTGTGGCTGAATTTAAATGCCTACATGAGTGCAAAAAAGGACGAATGTACTCACACTATCATCCATGAGAAGCAAACCTTAATGCTTTTCCTCCTGCTTTTCTAGATTCAGCAACCCATGCCTTGAGCATCAGTACCTTGAAGATTTTCCAATCAGAAGTGTGATCTTCCCTAAATTGTTTGAGAGGAGTGGAAATAACTTCCGAAACTTTCTTTACGGCCAACCTCTTTGCTGAACTTTCCCGCTACCAATACAAAACTAATTTTTGTTCTACAGATAGACTAAGCTTTTTGAAGAACCAAAGGAGAAGAAGATGCGGCAGGAGATGTAAATGGTAAAAGTTGTTGCGCAGGAGATGAAAACTAATGTGAAAGTAGGGTTTGAGAATGTATACCCATATTTGGGTCTGGTCTATGGAGTTTCACAGAACGTGGGGTTCATCCGGTCAATCCAGTGTCACCGACCATGGTGTCCACATCAGCTGTTTTTGATTGGTTGATAATTTCTATGGTGGGGCCTCGAGCTCTAATATTCGAGCTTGATGGGAGAATGAATGTGGGCATGTTATTTGGTACTCCTATTATTGTATTAATTTCTTAATCGTCAGTTGATCCTAAATGCTTGATTCCCAAGGTGGATTTGTGCATCTTGTGACGCGGAAAGTTGCCAACAAAGAATAACTGTTGTTAAATTAGTCATTTAAGAAAAAATTTCAGGACTTTCCATGTGTCCATAAAATCTATACACAACTGGAAAAAGAAGATTTAATCACTAAAGAAAAAAAGACGCCTCGTGCACCTACCCCCTCTAATTTCATGTTGACATCTCGTTCATCTTCTCTTTCAAAGGTCTTTCCCACCTCAGGTCATTGGGGCATAAGAAAAGAATGGGGGCAGAATTATATTCGAAGCTACCGAGTAGTATTAATGTATTTATTTACACTACCCGGTAGCTTCATGGATTTACATTCGGTAACCAAAAAATTTTGCCCCCATTTTTTTTTTTATGCCCCAGTGACGTGAGGCTTTCCCAGAAGAGGAAGAAGAAGAAATGATACAAGTATGATAAACAGGGGTAGGTCACCAACCTCCACCAGCAGCCTGGCCAAGTTGCAATCCAAAATGTTGATTTTCCTTGCTTAAAATATGGCTCATTTTCCTCCAGGAAAAGAACAAGATACATTATTTCAGCTACTTCATTGAACTCATTCTCAGCTGTATTCGTCAGAAAAACCAAACACTTGTTACTTTCCTTTTTTTGACATTTTCTTGTGGTTTGGTAATAGTTTCAAAAATGGCACACACCATATCCCTTTACAAATTCAACGGTGAAATTTGTCAAATGATTATATCTTTATCCAAAGCTCTACCAACAACTTAGTTTTTCTAGTGTAAGGTTTGTACGAAGGTTGCCAAATTCCATGAGCTGTTACAGAAAGTTACCGATTCCATATGGGGCTATCAATTTTGTGGCTCTATATGAATTTGATACATGTAAAATTTGGTTCCCTCTGTATCAGTCATGTTTGATTCTGGCATGGCACAAGGATAACAAGACTCGTTGGATGTAATAAAATGGATTACCAAAAAATTCCTTTTTTGATTGGTAATTTTATGAAGATTAAATGTAAATACTAAAGGTTTACAACATTGACATGATAATGATACAAGAGATCAAAACACAGAAGATCATTCACAAAATTTAATTTTTCTGGAACTTAATATTACTACATAATTAAGCAAAAGACTAAATACTTTCAAGGGTATTTGTGTCCTTTTCTACTGTGATCTACCACCAGGTACAAGAGATTCCTTTCTCTGAGTTGTAACTCCACCATTATTGTTACTTTCTTGTGAAGTACCACCAGTACTTGAAGCAGGTGGTGGTGGGATGGCAAAAGAGGATAAGTCTTTCATCTTTTCATTGTTTGGTAAGAAAGTAGGAGGAGGAGAGTTAACTTCTCTTGCCCTTTGTGGACTTCCTTGCAGTGGCACCCTCTCCACAATCTGCTTCCTCAGTATGTCATGAAGCCTTCCAAATAACTTTTGCTTCACTGTCTCAAATGCTCTGTCTAGGTTCTCAATCTGTATAATTCAACACAAACCACAAATGTTGTTAGATTATAGTCAAAATATTACCAACTAAACATGGACCATGGCATGTGTAAACATATTTAGCAAAACATTTCAAGGGGTCAAAAATGGAGAACTAGAAAGTTAGGTGAGGGTTTTTGTTTATGTGGAGAAAAGATTAAGAAATGTCCTGATAACTAATCTAGTGGGGGCATGCATGATTCCTTGGCTTAGATTCTTTTTGACTATTATTGTTATAAAATCTAAGGGGGGGACCCAAAATTATATGCCCACTCACTAGCCTGTTTCCGGACCACGTTAATCATGCCAGTACTAGTTCTAACACAGTGGGGCTTGCTGTCAAACGCACTTTGATTAATACCGAATAAGACACTATCTCATGGCTTGTTTAATGCACAGCATAAACTTTGTATGTTAAAAATGTCCAATAGACAGAATCAACTTGCCTGTTCAGTAGCATTGACGTTGTACATGAACAGCCCGTAGTATAGATCGAAGCTGTCGCTAACAGTGTTTTCAGTCTGCATAATAATTGAGCAAAATTAGTAAATTAAAATCATCAAGTTGGTCTGACAAACTAGTAAAATACTAAAATGAAGAAAATTATTACCAGTTGTAATAGAGTTTCATATCCTTTGGTGTTAATGGGTGTAGATTCGAGATCTAGATGTGATAAGATCCTGTTGAAATTAAATAAGAAAATCCCATAATTAAATACCAAATTCCAATACCAGAATTAATACCAATTGTGTTTACTATAATTTAATTTAATCCCCCCATTAATTAGAAAGAATTAGTGGCTTAATTACCTTCCAATTGTGTGTGTGATGAATTGACTCCCTGCAGCATGTCTATCATGTTCTTCACATGACATCTCCACCATTCTACAACCCTAAACAACAGCAACAACAAAAAATCAGTCAAAATTCATTCTACAACCCTAAACAACAGCAGCAAAAAAAAAATCGTCTTATCAGACAAGCGAGCAACAAGCTGCGCCGCAACAGTAGTCAAATTTAGGGTTCTTCCTTTACATGAAGTCAAGGTCAAACTGCTTTAAGGTTAGGTGGGTAGAAAAAGTCAAGGAAATCTCACTAACCTCTTCTTCGAAGATACTCAAGAATTGTTCGCATTTTCTTTGCTGTGGAGTATTCGCTGTAATTCTGACTTTATCGTACACAAACGGTAAAGCGTCCCAGCCGTTTTTACCACTTTCCGGTCCAAACATCGGGTGAGTACAGACGATCCCGAATTCTGATGGAAGAATCTGCATAATTAAACAATCTTGATTACCTTAATACAATTGGTAATTCACCGGAGTTAACAAGAACAAGGAAAAAAAGGAAATTAATTCCATCAATAGAATGAATTAATTACCTCTAAGAACAAGTTTCTAGGAAACTGTTTAACAGACAAAACATCAGCGAAAATGGTGTCTGATTTGAGTTTATGAATCGGGATACTGCGAAGTATCGACTCAGTTGACAAGATGGAACTGCACAGTAATATAACATCTGGTTGTTCTTCACACATTGCATCAATGTTATTGTAGAATTCAATTCCATTCTGTTGACAATATTCCGAGTAATCAGACCTTGATGTAGCAAGAACTGAGTGACCTTGTCTTATAAGTGCTTTACCAATAAACTGACCAAAATTACCAAACCCAACTATCCCAATTCTCAAGGGTTTATCATCAAATGAAATCTTCTCAGGAGATATGATGGATGATGCCGCAGATGATGGGTTATGGTTAGATGTGATGTAAGAATTTCTAGTAGATCTCTTTAGTGTAAGTTTAGAAGAAGAAGAAGAAGAAGAATAGTTTAGTGAAGAAAATGATGATGAAGAACAACTAGTAGTGCCTACATTGTTAGGAGTATGGAATAAGAGATTTGTTGTGTTTGCTATGTGAGTCTGAGAATTGCAGCACTGGGTTGTTGCAAAATTGAGTAAAGCTGCCATTTTTATGTATCAAAGAAGAAGAAGAAAATTGGAAATTGTTTTTGCTGTGTCTCTCTCTCGGTTTCTTTTTGTTTTTCTTTCTTTTTTTGGATTCTCTGTAAACAGAGGAGAAGAGAAGAGAGGAAGACAGGGAGAGAGGCTTGAGAAAATGTTGTGCAGAAAGAATGCTATTTATGCAACAAGACCGGAGAAGGAAAGTATTTTATTACCCTGCGGAATTGTTTTTTATTGGGCCGACCGAGCGAAGCGAGGGAGGACCCTATATATGGTGACTTTGTGTCAATTGAATAGTGACTTTTTTTTTCAATTTGACATAAAAAGATTGAAAACCAATAAGAAACCTTAGCCGTAGGATCTTGCCAAATCGATTTTCAAACGTCGGATCTAACAACAAAATGTCTGTCCGGTTTTCACACGTTTGGCGTGAAATGACTAAGTAGTCCTCCCGTGTTTTCATTTTCCTTAATACATTTTCGTAATAATAGAGATATGAGGGGTTAAATATGTAAAATGTCGTCACAAAGGTGCGAGGTTCGAGTCCCGCTAACCTCATTTTCTGTTTTTTCATTCTACTTCTTCTTTTCCCTTCCCAAAGAAAACAACCATCGTTTCTTTCCTCACATTCTACAATGTTCAAAAACTTCAGATCTATATGACGTTGAATCTATACTTTGCAATGAAAACCTAGGTGCTAAGTGAGTTCCAGCATCTTTACTGTAAATCAACTATTAAGGCTTTTCTGCAGACAGAAGAGACTGGGGAGTTTTGATGTTGATGATGGAAGAAATTAGGGTTTAGGTCTTCTATTTCAGCACCACCAGTACCAAATTCGTCTCCACCTTTTTGTTTTCTTCTTTCTCGATTCTGAAATCTCATAGTGAAGAACTTGAAGGAGAAGAACACGAAGGAGGAGGAAGGGGAATTGAGATTTGTTGATCGGATTTTCGAATCAAAAATGGTTTATGGAAGACGTCGGACATTAGAAGGTGAAGAGATGGATGACAGAGGAGGATCATTTGTTGCTGTACGAAGGATTTCACAGGTCTTGAGAGAACTACTGCTGGTTATCATCCTCCTCCTGGTATAATCAATTATCCCTCCTATGCCTTCGATTTTCCATTCTTAAACACTGAATAATTGAATGATTCAATTCTTGTTGTTTTAATTTTTGTTAATTTATTAATTGAATTCGATTCGTTGAAATGTTCATGAAATTGAGTTTTGTTGGGGATATTAGGGAATTTGGTTTTGGTGAATGGTTCTGTTATATGGATTTGAGAATTTTAGATAGTAGTTTTTGAATTACAGTTAAGTTTGATTTTGAGTGAATTGGGATTACAGTTAAGAGAAATCGTTGAATTGTCGGTGGTTAATTGAGTTTTGTTGATGTTTGGTGATATTTGTGGAAGATTTTGTGATTTGTGGTGTTGTTGTTGTATGGATTTGGGGTTTTTTTTTGTACATGTATACTGTATACATCTCTTTTCGTTATCTATTTTGTAGTATACTAGTTCCAGCTTACACTAGGTAATTCCTAAACGATAGTCCTAATGAACTAGAAGGCACACGATGGTGACTCGGCCTTCTAAAAGCTTATGCTTCGTGGTTCATAACATGAGCATGTAACACTGACCTCCCAGCTTGCAACTGAAATGTGTAGGAGAATCTTATGTAGTTAGCTTCCACTGTTACAATCACATCCTAATTCCTATTATACCCATATCCCTGATTAATATTTCAGTACTGGTGCTATTCTTGTTTAATTGATCGCTCGAGTTATCATAGCCTGTCCATGGTTTGCAGAACGTGTTATGGATCACTATTATAGTTTTATGAATCACACATAATAAGACATACACAAATCTGGGTAGATATGTTTGGTGGGACCTTTGATAAGTTTATAAATAGTTTTATTGTAGCCTGGTGTGAATGTGTTAACCTCAGATCAGAACCAAACACATCTAGCAAAAGACCCTGTTAAGAACAAGTGTTCAAGAGTTTCATCCTGGTAGTTACGAAGGTTGCAGCTGTTTGGGTACCCACTGTACCTGGTGAGCATAGATGACGTTGTGGGTAACATGTCTCGCATACATTGATAGAAAAACAACTTAATCCTTGGGTTTGACTTCATGTTCCATATTGGGTTCCATATAGAGGTTGTCTTCCTTAAACCCCTTGTTTATTTAATGTGTACAGAAATGTCTTGAGGATCCCTGATGACTCTAGAAGCCATCTCTTTCTCAGAAGTGTTAAAGCTAGTTAAGGTGGTAACATTCACAATATCGTGATTAAGGTCAAAAGAGGCATACCTCACATGTTTGGTACAATGTGGGTTGAAGTGGTGGTTGTCAGTCAGATCATTAACTAGATCTATGCTCCCAGATGTGAGTAGATGTGCCATTTCTCTCTATGGCAGTAGTGTTAAGGGGTGAACTGGAGCAATTCACTGTTTGAAATGCCTCTTTTGAATTGGCTGTTGGCCAATGAAAACCATATTTTAAGTGCTCTTATGGTATACTGTAACTATAAAAAAAATCCACGGGTATGTTATGCTTTCAGTTTTTAGAAATCTATATTTTGTTTTTTTTTTGTTTTAAATTGGAGTTTCTTCTTCCATCACAAACTTGAGATTGTTTAAAACTTGCGATTGTTTATTTTACTTCGTCTTTTCTTTCCGTTCTCTCGGTATTGAAAACCAAACCTGATTGCAAGCTCATTGGTTTTGTGTTATGTTCAGTATTTGAAAACCAAACCTGATTGCAAGCTTATTGGTTTTTGCGATTTGTAATCTGCTTACATTTTTTTTGGCTTTATAAATACTGTGTTTTTTCTTCGGTCGGGCGGCCCACTCCCACCGTGGTAGCGGTCATCTAGTTACAACAATGCCACTAGTGTTGCTAGGTCATCACATGTGTTAAAGGAGAGTATTTGAATTGCAAATCTGTCTTGGATTAGGAAACTTCCAAATCGGTGATTTATTTAGGAAAGGCATTGAATGTGTTAGTTTACTTTAGAAAATCTATTATAATGCTACTCCATGGCTTGGGTGGAGGAAGGAGCCCGATTCTGAACAAATTAGAGACTTTTGATCGTTGTCATATTGTCCAGTGAGCAAACATTATGGTGCACCTTGGTTTACAGAAGAACTTCTGAGTCAATTGCTAAAGTTAAAATTAAAAAAATTTGCTTCTTAGAGCAAGGGCTATGGGTAGAGTGCAAAGGCACTCTATCTCGTTTATTTTGGTAGAGACTAAGTGAAAGAGGGAAAAGTTGACCGTGGAGAGCAAATAAAAAAGGTCTAAGCGGCTAAAGTTTAATTTAGGCGCTTGAGAAAAAGAAACAACCCAAAACGGCCAAACATTAGCCGTTTTATTAAAAAAAACCTAAAAATATTAATATAAAAATAGATGGGACCCACTTATATTAAGTTAAATATAATAAACAAATAGATGCTATGAAGCTCAGCTAGAGAACAATCTGGTTTGTGATTTTGCAAAGCTGGCTTGGATGAAGGGTATTCCAGAGAAGGTGGGTTTTATGTTGTGGGCAAATTTCCATCATTCATTGCCTACATTAACCATGCTTATGCATAGAGGGATCAATGTGGAAAGTGATAGATGTTGGTTATGCAAGAATGAAGCAGAAACAGGTAACCATCTATTATTAACATGTAAGGTGGCTTTTGAGGTTTGGTCATATTTTATAAAGGCTTTTAAGGTGAGTTGGGTTGCACCTGAAACTGTCAAGGAACAGATGGAGGCATGGAAAACAAATGTAATGAAAGGTAGAACCAGACACGTATGGTGGAAGGTTGGCTATGCAGTCATGTGGAATCTGTGGCTAGAGAGGAACCGTAGAAGACATGGAGGAAGAGCTAGAGAGACTGATGAGCTGGTATTGTTAGTTAAGCAAACATTGGTGCTTTGGTTTACTGACACAGATGTATTTAAATTCTTGACTGTAAATCAAGTCTTGTTCCAGTGGGAAGAGGTAGTTCATATGTAATCAGGGAACTATGAACTGTTCCTAGGCTATGTACAGTTTTTCATTTTAATATAACCATCTTTTTTCAAAAAAAAAAAGAAGGAAAACCCTAAAAGAATTTGTTTTTTTTTTTTTTTTTTTTTTTTTTTTTTTTATTTAGAACGGCTAATCTTTAGCCGTTTAGAGTAGATTTGCACCCTGGGTTGCACGGACTCGGACGCGGAGACGCGGACACGACACGACACGGACGTGGACACAAGCGAGGTTTCAAAAATGTAGGAAACGGACACGTTTATATATTTAGTAAATATAAATTTTAAATATACTAATATATGAAATTAATGCTAGGTAAAGTAGTATAAAATATTGAAAATAACAAAGTATGCATATATAGCATATACAACTTACTTAAAAGGGTGTATTGTTCAATGGTTAAGCTCCCTAGCTGGGATTATGACGTTATGAGTTTGAATCTGAGGGAGATCAATAATTTTTGTATTGAATTTTCACTTGAAATGGGAGAGTTGAGGGAGTTGACCGAGTTGACCGCGTCGTACGCGCGTCGTGGGTGCGTCTGTGTCCGACACGAGTCTGACGCGGACTCGTGCCCAAAACTGGCGCGTCTGTGCAACCTAGCACCCACTCTTTCATTTGAATGAGTACCTAATAGATTTTGAGGGAAAAGTGGGTGAAAGTGGTACATCCTCTACCCATAGTAGAAGCAAATTTGCCCATTTGCTCACACTCTTTCATTTCGAAAGAGTTACCCTTTCATTTTGAAAGCCCCATAGCCCTTGCTCTTAAAAAAGTTAACTTTTTTGTTTCCAGGAATCATTCTGAAAGTATGTAAATTAACTTCTGACTTTTTTGCTTCTAGAAGCAAAAAGTTACTTCTGAGTGTGTATCCAAATAGCTATTAGCCAAAATGCCTAAAATTGCTAAGCAAAGGGAAAGCACACAGTTAGGGCATTGTCCGGTCAAACCCACTAGCGTTGGTATTCAAGCTGGTTGTCAGTTTTAGGTGTCAAAACACAATTCTTGATTTAGCCTACTAGAGTTTAGATTTCGGAATTGGGATATAGACTAAGTAGTAGAGACCTTGAAGACGAAGACTGTGAAGACAAAGAAGACATCAATTATTCTTCATCGACAAAAGGTTAGTAGGAGTTATGACTTTTATGGAAATTCTTCTATTCTACTTTCTCTATCTTTCGAAATAGTCGGCTACTTTAGTAGTGATATTAATAGCGATTGAGATCGTGTGCTTGTCTACATGACCATGTGTTATGTTGGTATTTGTTCCCGCAAATACTAAGTTTACAAGACTGCATGAGATAGATTCGACACCATTTGCCCATTGCAATGGTTTGCTTGCAAATCACTTGTTGGATATGGGTGAATCTAAAGGAATACTCTTGAAAAGAGTCCAGTGGATTATAGTTGAGGACGTCTAACACGTCTAGGTACTGGTTAAGCCCAGAACTTCCAGCGGGTCCAGTAAAACCCTAATCTGAATGGTGGACGGTTCCCGAACTGTATGTGAACAGAAACTCTCCTGAGTTCCAAAGTGTCATTTTGTACGCGTACCTAACGTGAACTCAAAATCGATACTTTTGGATGTGATTCAGATGGACGGTTCACGAACCGTCCCAAGTGAATATTCTTTGGGATTTTCACTCGGGTTAAACTCTGAACTCCTTTATTTCTTAGTTGGACTTGGATTATCACGAAAATATATTATGTGGTCCATATAACGGTTCTCAACGTGTCAATAAGATAAATATTATCTCTGGTCTGTTGGATATCAATCTTGAAGTGTTTTTGAGCTAACAAAACACTTGGCAGATAAATGATAAATGATTTCCAATTGAGATAAATCTCTGTTTACTTGGTTTGCAAGTTAGGGTTTCCAAAACTTGTGGGACAAGTAACTAGTTGCTTTATTCCAAAGCAACCTATATTATTGAGTGCTATAAATAGAGGTGTCTAAGGACGAATACTGCAAGCATCAAGCATACGTGAAGGTCCTCTGTGGAATTGATCGTAAAACTCTTTTCACTTCGGTGAATGCTTGTTGTGGTATAGTCATCCTCTATTAGGTAGCAGTTCCTCTTGGGATTTTACCTACGACTATAAAGACTTCTCTTGAGAGTTGGGAAGCACAGGTAAGAGATTGAGACCTTAGTGGTTGAAATCGGAGTAACCTGTAACCTTGGTAACCTGATCACGTTCTTGTTTATTCTACGGTCCTTCTCTTCTGATATAAGGCCATTCAAGAAATGATACGTTACACACAGGGTTTTGAAAGGAAGCAACACACGGCTGCACTCGGTGTTGTAAGACCTAGTTATCTCCAGTTGTATAAGTTTCTTAAGTGATTCTTCGTGTACAACTAAGGAAGTCACTTTGTGTATGTCAAACTGATAGAGGACAGTTCAAACATACAGTCGATAATTGAGGTTGCAAGGCCGGAATTGTTGACACAAGCCTTTAACAGCGGTTAAAGCAACTTCTAGGCCTGTAAAGGACGTCAGCTAGGGGAATCAAGTGCGTGACGATCTGTGGGGGATCTAGAGACGTAAGGAGTGCTACAGTGGCCAGTTCGCTTGGAGGGTTGGAATTGGTCTTTGCTACATCCCAGACCGAAGTCTTATAGTAGGCTAGTGTTTGTAGACAGTTTGTACTGTGCGGTGTTCAATCTGGACGAGGTCCCGAGGTTTTTCTACAGGTCGTAGTTTCCTCGTTATAAAAATCTCTGGTGTCTTGTGTGATTTACTTTCCGCATTATATTCTCTGATTATATAATTAAAGCAAACACAAGAAGTACGTTATTAATAAACCTGATCGTTGTCCTCAATCCATCCATTGGATTTACCAAGACCCTGTCTTGCGTTGGACTGATCCTTGTGATCCAAATTCAGGTTAACGGATCTGGATATTGATTTTTGAGATCGTCCAGATCTGACCATAAGTCTCACGAGCCCAAACGAAAAGTTGGTTGTATTTCGGTCCCCTGTTTTTTCACACACAACTATGGAATTTGGCAAACTAGAGCCGCAAACTAAGTTAGCAGCAAAGCATATTAGTCCAGATACTCAATTTCCATCTAATTTATTTTTCATGTAGGACTGAATCTCGAACTAACTTCTGATCTTTTGCTTCTAGAAGTCAAAAAGTTACTTTTGAGTGTGTATCCAAACAGGATATTAGCTAAAACGCCTAAAAAAAGCCTAAAATTGCTAAGCAAGGAGAAAGAGAAAGCACACAGTTATGGAATTTGGCAAGCTAGAGCCGCAAACTAAGTTAACAGCATAATATATTAGTCCAAATATTAGATTTCCATCTAATTTATTTTATATTAGGACATAATCCATATCACACATATTTGTCGTAAAAAGGTTTTGAAGTCTTACAGAACCAACCAAACTGCTCAGTCTCATTCTTCTCACAATCTAGTTTCCTCAAAAGAGCATTAGGTTTAATAGCAAACCTTTGGTGCCATTTTTTTAAAAGAGCTTTGTTCATATGCCTAAAAGAATATGGATACTTAGAATCCCAAACGTTTTCTCTTGAATAACACACCATCCAATATTTTTTTTTTGAGAATGAAACTTGATGATATATTAGAAACCGAAAACCAAGCCCGTAGGCACAACAAACAAAAGGGAAATAAATGAAAACAAAACATGACTAACTCAACTGTTGGTTGCTCCAATCATTGCTGATATCAGCAAATGTAGGAATATCCTCCAACATGTTAGCATGTGATAAAACAGGAATTGAAACTAAGTTAGAAACATAAACTATGATGTCGTCGTTGTAAAACAAATTTAAAAGAACTTTTAAAACAAAGGCTGGCATTGTTGTATTCCAGATTTGATGAACTCCCTGTTTTCTTCCTTCTTTTGCAAGGCAGTCTGCCACCATATTTTCCTGCCGTCGAATGAAAGTAAAACCCAAAAAATTGGAGCAATATGATACAATGTGATGACACTCCTGAATTAGACATTGATGTTGCCATTTAATGCCACTGCCCACACCTTGAGCATATGAAATAAGCCTCCTGCAATCCCCTTCGATCCCAAAAAATTGCAGCTTTAAACTTGCTGCCCACTATACTGCTCTAACCATTGCTACTGCTTCTGCCTCTTCAACGCTGGTTGCTGAGAAGTATCCTGAGACTCCATGGATGGCTGAACCTGCATCATTTCTCAATATTAGTCCATATCCTACCAGATTTGTGCTCTTAAGCCAAGAAGAATCTACGTTGATTTTTGAAGTATTATCAACCGGAGGTATCCATTGAACCTTGAACACACCATCCAATTAGATGCATCTTTTTCCTTCCTTTATTTTATCAACTTTTTAAGAAGTGCCCCATGAGTTTTTCAAGCTTTTTGGAAAAATTTCCCCTTCGATGTTCCCCGCCCTTATCACCTAGAGACACCTCAGTTTCATCTTTTGATTTAATTATGGTTATAATATCACGGGAAAAAACATATTTAGCACACGATGCAGTGGAATCGTATGCATTAGGTTTAATAGCACACCTCCAGTGCCATTTTGATAAAAGAGCTTTGTTCATATGTCTCAAAAATGTTGACACCTAGACTCCCAAACATTTTTCTCCAGAATAACACATCCCATCTACTCATATGCATATTTTCTCTTCCTTTTTTTTTATCAATTATTTAAGAAGTGCCCATGAGTTTCTCATGCTTTTTGGAAATTTGTCCCACTTTGCTATTCTCCAGCTCTTATCACTTAGAGACACCTCAGTTTCATCTTTTGATTTAATTATAGTTATAATATCACATAAAAAGACATATTTAGCTAACAATGCAGTGAAATTGACAAGTATATTAGACCACGAAGTTGACAAGTATGGAATATGTTTATTTATTTTATCGGGAGAAGAATATATTAGAATGGAAGAATGCGCATGGATTTTACCCGTGGTAAAAAATCAAAGACTTATTTTTTGAAGAAAGAAAAAACTCAATTGAGCACTAAACTTGCAAAGTTCAGATGAGCTCGATCCCTTGTCGCAGCTGTAGTTGCTAGAAATACTAGACAACACACCCAAGTAACTAATACAAGTAAAGAAGACAAGATAGAGGTGAAGCTCTCATTGTATTGATATGAACAACTTGGGTTAGGGGCGCCCCCCCCCCCCCCAAAGGTCGTTGGTCTCTAGACCGTTAATTTATGACATAAGTGATCCAGTACTGAGCTAGACCATTAAGACGGTTAACATACAATACCTTCGGATGCGGAGGATGGACAGGTCCGACTATGTCGATTACATTGGTGAGGGAGCGGAGGTTAACTCCTCCGTCCGTCCGACTATTACATATACTAGAGAGTAGAGGACAATCCCTCCGCTTTTACTTGCCTTAAGATTTATAGTGCGTTCCGGGTGGTCCATAAGGATACATATGGAATATGATATCCACATTCTACCCAATTTTTAATAAATAAAATGAATCCACATGCCTCTACAATCACTCAGATGGGATGTATTTATGACCTTGCATTTGCTTTTTCTTCTTGTTCCTCCTCCTCGGGAACCGTCATTCGTTGAGTACTTGTACCGTCGCGCCTTTACTCTGTAAGGTAAGTTCTGTGATATAAATTACTTCCTCTGTTCTATTATTTCCAGACTAATTTATATTTTCTTTTGTTTCAGAGTTGTGTCAAGTTTTCGTTTATAGATGTATTTTCTCCTTCAACTTTTAAGTATACCCTTACATTTTTTTTATAATTATGAAAATATTTTCAATAACACACCAACTAAAATCTTAAATATTATCTCCCTAAAAAGGAAACAAGTGTGTTTATTATTTTCCTATTTATCTACAATCCTATTTTAGAATTTTTTTTTGGTTGCATATGCTAGATTCCTTAAAAAAATTCTACTCCATGAATATAGTCTTTCCATGCGTACAATTTTATTATCATGTCTTTGAAAATGTTATTCTCTTTTTTTTCTTTCCTATTAAATTTTACTACCAATTTTATGTTAATCCGGTTCTCCCTTTAATTTTTGGTTTTTTAATTTTGGCAACATAATAGGAATAGTCTAGGAGATCCCTTTATCTTCTTAATTTCTTGACTTTGTCAAAGTGGCCTAAAAATAGTGAAACATATGGAGTATTTTCCTTCTTCTTCTTTCGTCTTTTATTTTCTTTATCTTCTGCTGCCATGAGTTTTCCTTCTTTAATCTTTTATTTTTTGGAGTACACTTTGTCACGAAAATTTCTTGAAAGAAAATCAGGCTCTTGCATCACTACCGAAGGCCAGGTGTGGAAAGGATTAACTAATATTTGAACCTTTATGCAAGAACAAAGCGCCAAAGTAATTGGAATTGGCCTTACCACAACCATCAAATGGCAATTGGATCCTCCGACAGTCACTAGAACATGCAGCCAATAGTTCTGTATTACCGGATCACAATGTAGCATTTATCATTACTGGAATACTTTAATCCTGGAATCATGAACTCATTTTCACCACCTTATATGAGGATACAACTCATAAAATTATTAGCACGCATCTGCCAAAAGAACCCACAGAAGAAAAGTTTGTCTGGCTATTCTCAAAAGATGGTCAATACGCGGAAAAGACTGGCTATAACATAATAATGGAACTCAAATCATTTGATACCAACTACAGTTAGCCGAATTTGGACAATATTAAGAAAATCTGGAAACTCAGATGCCCACAAAAAGTCAGGCTTTTCTTTTGGAAAGCTCTCCATGAAGGATTACCGACTTTGGATATCCTTCACTCACAGAATATAACAGAGACCGTCAAATAAAAAAGTAGCAATTTCTCTCTCTTGAGAGAGTTTTCAAAAAACCCATCTAAACCTAAGATTTTTTTTTTTCATTTTCTCTCTAACCTCTCATTCAAATTCAATGATTCTTTTTGCATTTGATTCCTATTCTTGCCCTCTACAAGATTAAGGTAGTTAATTTGGTGTTTGTAGGTTAGAGAATAGTTTCTAATGAGCAAAGAGAATAGGAATAAGATGGAGGATTTTCTGTCTAAGTCTTCTTCCTCGGGAGAAAATGGCGGGATGGCGGGTTCTAAGCATAATTTGTGTGGTGGATTGGAGGGGAACGTCGTATCTTCCTCGGAGATTGGTGAAAAGGGTGGAAATACAAACCCTAACCCTAAAATTGGAAATTGGAGAAATGCTTTAGTTGGGGAAAACAAAGACGGATGCGAAATTTTTGATTCTTCGTGCAAGCTATCATTCCACAAACCTCAATCGATCAACGGTAAGTCGAAATCCATCATCTCTTCATCCGATTTGGTTGATGAACTTAGGGTTTGTCAGAAATTTTTGGTTGGATATTTTGTGGGTAGTAGTAGAGTTGATTTTAATTTTGTCAAGGAAACTATGGAAAATGCTTGGAAGCTCAAAGGAAAATTTTGATTGTCGTTTCATGAAGATTTATTGTTCATTTTTGAGTTCGATTTGGAGGAAGATAGAATAACTGCCATGGATTTTGGTTCCATTACTATTGCAAAGAGGTTATTCTTAATTCGTCCTTGGCAACTTTTCATAGAGCAAGATATTATGGAATTGCAGACTATTCCTGTTTGGATGAACTTGAGGAATGTTCCAACACATCTTTGGAATGCAAAAGGTTTGAGTATGATTGCAAGTGTTGTTGGAGTTCCCTTGTTTTCTGATAAGTTCACTCTATCTAGAACAAGAATGAAGTATGCTAGAGTATGTGTGGAAATGGAATCTAACAGTGATTTTCCTGATTTCATTCCAGATGTATTTGATGACAAGGAGTTTAAGGTTTCGGTTGAATATACTTGGAAACCTCCTAGATGTGAGAGTGAGACTTGTGTCACTTTTGGGCACTCAAATGCTAAATGTCCAAAGGTAAGCAAGATGGTATGGGTTCCAAAAGTGAAGAAGATAGGTGTTGAGGTAATGGAAGAGAGTTTCGAGAATGGAAAGTCCTTGGTGCAAGGAAACGAGGAGATTGCATGTGCTGATGCTAACCTGTCCGTTGGTGAGATGTTAGACGAAAGGGAAGTAACTATGGACCTACCCTCTCAACAAGATGCGAAGAAGTGGAAAACCTACTCTAAAAGGAACAAGAATGCAAGTAAGTTGAAGAATGTTCCTCTTCAGGTTTCTGAAGGTGCTAGCTCTACTTCCTCTGATCTGTCCATTCTACCTGGTTTTGAAAACCAAAATAGATTCGTTGGTATTGAAGAGGAGGAGGGGGTTGCAACTTCGGCGTTGGTTGTGGATGATTTAGAGATTAACATCCAAAATCTGTCTTTGTCCGAACCAATTTTGGCATGTAACAAAAAAGTGAGTCGTAAGTCTAAAGCGACGGGTCTTTTCGCACTTTGAGTGCACAAGCGACTTGTGTTCCAAAATCTATTGCATCTCCTAATGAAATTTCAACCAACAAGGTCTTAGATTTTGGTTGCGAATGGGGCTTAAGTTTTCCATCTTCGAAGGAAAATCGTCGAAATATGTTTGGTGATCTTGCGAATAATCACAAGGGTTTAAATATAAAAGATCTTGACGAGATGCATTGAAGTGGTTGGAGTTCTTGGTTTAATTTGCAAGCTTGAAGTAGCGGTATTGCTCTTTGTTGTCTAATTTTTTTTATGACTTAGTTCTCTCTTGTTGTGTGCTTTTGTCTTTGCTAGAGATTATGTTGTGTTATTGTTCTTATCAGAACATTTGTCCTCGTTTTAAACTTTATTCGCTTACACACATTTTGTGTGTCTTTTCAATGAAATTTTCCTATTGACCAATCAAAAAAAAAAAAAAATGTAATATAACACCTACAAAAGAAAAAGACGAGGCACATGGTAATTTGCAGAGCATGATACACATGAGACCATACAACTCCTACAACAAATACCTACACTAAGGGATTACCCATGCCTATCAAGAAGCAAATCAGGATGCAGCCGAGCTAGCCAACCAAGCGGTACAATTACAAATCCAGGAACCTGGAAATGCTGATGTAAGAATCTAGGATTCCATAACCCCGCATTTCCTGTCACAAATGTACAAAGACAAATTGCTCGTGGAAAACCTAGAAATGTAAACTCCTTCTCGGATTAATGAAATTTTGGTTGGCTTATCCAAAAAAAAAAAACGGACCGCGAGCTACTTTGCAATTGCAATGCAAATTATGTTTCTTTCTTTGAAGGTGGAATAGTCAAAAACATTTCCAAGTGATTTAGTCCTGTACTCTGGGAATAAGCTGTCGGGATAATTCGATGTATTGTGTACGAATCGGATCCTCAAACTTGACCAAGATCAAATACATTGTGCTTTGTGAAGTTGTTCTTTGGACTCGGAATAAGAATATCCACAGCATGTACAACCTCAGTAAAGCAGTAATACACTAATACTACCACCCACCCTTAGGCTGGAGGGCACATTATTATGGGCAAGAAGATCTTCCAAGACATTTTTTTAGTCAGTTGGTAAGATCTTTCCTAATGACTCACTGTGGTCCGTCAGTGAAATAATTGAAGGGAGAATAAATTTATACTATATAAATTTATTTAATGCAAGTGTTAACGTTATGTACACTGTGGTTATTCCACGTTCAAGCAGAACAAGATCATCCAGCTGCATCATTGGTCGAGCGAATAAGACCTCTGCGTGTTTCACATGCGCTTATACGCCAGGATCAGAAAATCATTGCCCGATATCTTTTACACGTTTTTTCTGCAACATATGATATGATACCCCCGTTGCATTTTCGTAGTTTTTGCTCTTTTCCTAAAGTAATCGTATCACTTTCACATGTTATGGTCACTGTTTTTACTTATTTTTGGACGGAAAAGAAAATTCTAAAACAAATTAAAAATAGAGACACATTATTAAGTTAAATAACCCGCAAATACCTTTTCATTGATGAATAAAACTGCTAAAATAATTTCTGTTTAGAGAATGAAATTTTGTTCATGTATTTGCAGTTCTAACACCGGTGGCTTAGCTAGTCAGTTGCCCTACTTGTATTTATTTATAATGTACTATCTTCTTTTGAGTCCATGACTCCATGACCATCCAAATCATAAGTTCATATTTCTTGCTAGCAAAAATAATTCATTTTATGGTTGGGAAAATAAATTGAGCAATTCAATGGCTAGTACGTCGACAACTGCTTATATAAATGTGTCACCATACGTATGTCTCAAGATAATTTTAAAATGGGATAATTACAAAGAAGTCATATTTTTTAAACGCGATTTACAAAATAGTCATACTTTTTAAACCTCTTTACAAAACAATCACAAAACCGTTAACTATCAAAAAGTCGGTCGTTAAGTGTGACGTGTCGGGTTAAGTTGCACGCGAAAAGTCCTGGCTACCCCCAAATCCATGTCATCGTCAAGTTAATTACCTAAAAACCTTTGGGTATACTGACACATCATACTTAAAACGGTTGTCAAGGATTTTTCAACGGTTGGATCAAAACAAAAGAGGATAAGGTTTCTTGATCTTATGAAAACGGGAGTCGAGGATTCATCAACGGTGGGATGAAGAAAATCGAGGATAAGAAATCTCGATTTTCCATTCTTCTCTCAACTCGTCTTCTTTCTTTTCTTTTCTTCTCTTTCTTCTCTGCAAAAAATGGCGACAAACTAGGGTTTACTGGTTTTAGGTTATTAGTTTTGCAGAGAAACCGTGAAATCATCATATAGTTAGTTGGTTTAGGTGTTATAGAGAAGGAGAAGTTCGAAGGATAGTCAAACCCTAACGGCAGCAACAACAAAGCTTCTAATAGAGAGAAAGTAGGGAAATCTGCTTAGGGTTAGGTGGGTCTGGTATTATAGAGAAGAAGATTGAAGAAGATTATCAGTGATCTCTGTAAATTGAGTTTCAGAAGAAGACGATTGAACGAGAACCAAACCCTAACGCCATTAACAACTTCTGAAGCTTCTAATAGTAGCAACAATCATGTATGCAGACATAACAAGGTACATATCGAGTTTTTGTAAACATAATTTTCAGTTTGAATTAATTTTTGAAACCCTAATTTTTATAAATTTGGGGGTTCTTAGAAGAAACTCTAATTTCAGTTTCAATCACTGTTACGTATGTTCAATCACTGTTACGTATGTTCAATCACTGTTATGTATGTCAATTGAAGTTTATTAAGCTGTGTAATTGAAATTAATTAAGTTAATGTACTGTTAATTATGTTAATTTACTGTCAAACAAGTTGTGTAATTTGAAGTTGATGGTTTTGATTATGTTAATTTATGTCGATTGGTGGTGGTGGTGGTTGTTGTGTGGGTGGTTCAGGTGGCTGGGGGTTCAGATTCAGGTGGCTGGGGGGTTCAGGGTTCTGGTTCTGGGGGTTTCTGGTGCTGGTTCTGGGGGTTTCTGGTTCTGGGGTTCAGTTCAGGGTTCATGCAGGGTTAGTTCAGGGTTCAGGCAGGGTTAGTTCAGGGTTCAGTTAACTTGTATGGGTTGAGTTAACTGGGAGGGTAAATTAGGAAGAAATACTCACCATTTTTTGCAAAAGTGTTAAGTCGGATGGATTATGATCATTCTGTAAACAGGTTTGAAAAGTATCACTGTTTTGTAAAGGTGTTTGATAAAGTATGACTGTTTTGTTATTGTCCCTTTTAAAATTCATCAAAAAAAAAAAAGGATGAAAAAGAAAGACAATTTTAAAACGTGTCTTTAGGGAACAAAATATTAAAATAATTAGATCAGTAGTGGGTTCACTGGGTTGTTTCAAGGGGAAATGTAGTTTTGTGCATTTACAAACCGGGTCTATCAATTGGGTCCAGTGAGAAAAGGAGAACAGTAGTTTGTTCCTTAGCTACGTTGCACAGACACGCCTAAAAAGTTGACGTAACTGTGTCGATCGGACACGATACGTGTTCGACACTTGGCGACACATGATGGACACGCCACATGTATCCTGTAAAATTTGGCATTGGACTTTTATAGACATTTATTGGACACTTTCAGACACACACCATAAATGGCTCATGGAGGCTTGGAAAGTCAAAACAATCCAAATGTGATACTAATTTTTTCTCTTTTAAATCGAACTCAAACATTATTCGTGAAATATTTGAAGATTTTTTTTCATATTATTAAATTTACTTATTCAGTTGTCAATTATTTAAAAATATAACAGTATTTATTGAGTAGATTGTCATAAAATCTTATTTTGATGAGTGTCTATAATATATATGCAACGTGTCCTCGTAACCCGGTTTTTTGAGATTTAGTATGTCCCTGTATCCGTGTCGTGTTGTACGAGTATAAAATCTGCATAGGTACTCAAGATACCATATCCATCAGATCTACTCATACATACACAATTTAGTTGAGATTTAATGGTGCGAAGACCATAGAACGGAACCGAGGGTACTATGAAGAGTGATTCAAGACCCAACTAATAAAAGTAAAGGCAAAACATAAGAAGATTTATTGGTATTTCGATATTGTGATTATATGAACCTCCATTCAAGAGGAGTTCTAGATCTAGATCTAGTTTTTAGGGAAGAAGATAAGTAGAGGAGAAGGAGGAAGAGAGAGAAAGTCCCAAAAAGATCCCTTCTCTCCTAGGAGATATTTCCTTTATATAGAGGAAATTTACACAATAATTACACACATGCCATTATCTTAGCTACCAAGTAAAGGTGGTCTTCGGTGCGCCTCGTCTTCAAGTGACTTCGGCTCGTATGTCGGTTTATCAACTTCGACAGACTTCTTCTTCGGGCTTGGTATGTTCTCCGAGGGAAGCTTGGGTAACTACTTCGGAGGGATTGGTGGACCGAGGCGGTATCTCCGAACGGTGGTCCATGATTCGTAGTCTTGGTTTTTGGTTCTCTTCGCGTTCATAAGGCGTTGTCTTACTCTTCTTCTAGGATGGTGACACGTGGATCGTCCGAATTATACCCCCACACGTGTCGTAACCATGTCCCATGTTCGTGTCTGTGCAACATAGTTCCATAGTTATTTGAAACATATTCTATTTCCGTCCTAGGAAAAATGGTTCTTTTCGTTTAAGGAAAAATTAATCTTTCACCCTTTTTCTCTCTGTCTTTTTCTTATCAACAATTATATGCTAATTGAGGGAATTCACGAGGAAAATTCCAATCCAAGATTTAGCGGTGGTTCGTGATATGAAAAACTTTGTCTTTGAAAAGTAGGTCTCATCCCTTCTCGTACTCAGAATTACCTGCGTGATTCTCCCACGGTCAACTTAACAATTTTGTTTTCCTATTCGTCCTATTTATTGTGTCTTTCTTATGTTTTTTCTGTTTTTCTATTTTCCAAATCATTTCCTTCGTTAATAATCTATTTCATTTTATATATTCTTTTGTCATCTTCATTTTTTTTTTTTTCATTTCAAATGTTGGACATTTTTTTTTTTGATACGAAGAATTTTATTGATTAAATGATTGTAGAGTTATTGTCTCTATCAATCAGTTCGGAAATCCAAGGTTCAAAATTACAATAACATTCTAAAGAAAGCTTATCCTCTCTGACTGTCTTTGAGATATGGTCAGAGGTTCTATTAAGATCTCTATTAATTGAAATAAACTGCCACTCATGGAAGGAAAACAGAAGTCTTCTAATCTCCCTTATGTGAGATTTATTCTCCCATTTAACTATGGATTCATCTCCGTTAATGGCCTTCACTACGACATTTGCATCTGCTTCAAAGATAACTTTGTCCAGTTTCAGGTAATGCGCCCATTGAACCGCTTCCTTCGCTGCAATGCATTCTGCCTCTCCGCATCTAATGTTTTCGATGTAGCTGCCTTTGACTCCTTTGCCAGTTCCTGCACAATCACGACAAACCAAACCAGTGCTAGCATCATTAGTATCAAGATCAAAAGAAGCATCTATGTTTATTTTCAGATAGTCTATTGATAGTGCTTTCCATTCACTGTGAGTGAAGGATGTACTTCTTCTAGATCTAGTATAACCTGCAGAAGACGAGCTCAAATTATGATTAAAGTTAGTAAGGTGATTTTTGATTCTGTTGTAAGTATTGAGTGGAGTGACTTTCTTCCCATCATAGTGGCACTCACATCTTTCCTTCCAAATCACCCAACAGCCTGTCATAACTGTGTGCAGCCAAATCTGTTGTTCACAATGACTATTGTTGGAATTGATATTATTGAACCATGGTATGATCCAATTCTTAACTGTAATTCCCGCATTCCTGACTTGCTCAATATTAATGCATATCATGCTCCAGACAGTTTTAACATGATTACATTCAAGTACCAAATGTTTAATGTTGTTTTCTCCCCTCTTGCATACACTGCACTGATTATCTACATCTCTGTTGAACCTTGCTAGCTTATCTCTTGATGCCACACCCTCTTTTAAGAGTTTCCAAATAAAAATATGTATTATGTGCGGCAATCTGGTATTCCAAAGTTGCTTCCATACCTCTTTTGGGACCGAAATGTCAGGCAATCTATGCTTATGCTTGTCTACCATAATGCAGTTATAAGAAGATTTAATACTGAACTTGCCATCTCTAGCTGGTTGCTAGATTAATTCATCATCTTCTTGTAAGTCGATTAGTATGTGTAGTATGTCTTGAACAATTTCAGGATCAAATAGCTGATATAAGAGCTCTTCATTCCATCTGTCAGATTCTTGTATGAATAAATCATTGACATGCTTCAATTTAGAACCTAATTCAGTCACGGGCCCAAATTGAACTTGATGATTTCTAATCCATCTGTCATACCATATTGATGTAGATTTACCATTGTGCACTATTTTGAAATGATGTTGACGAACTATATCTCTCCCTAGTTTGATCCCTTGCCATACCCAAGAACCTGTTTTTCTGTTTCTGGTATCATGAAGAATATTTTTTCCCTTCAGATATTTGGCTTCTAGTAGCTGCACCCAAAGAGCTTGTGGTTGAGTGATTAACCCCCAGGCGAGTTTAGTTAATAAAGCGTGGTTCAATCCTTCAAGATCTCTGAACCCTAGTCCTCCTTCATTTTTAGGCTTGCATAACAATTCCCATGCAATTGGGTTGTCTCCATGATTAGAGTTATATCCCCTGAAAAACTTCATCGGTATTGTTGTGTTTCTCCAGCAGAGTGACAGGAAACTTAAAAGTACTCATTTGGTATTGTGGTGTGGTGTTTAGAACATACTTTACCATTGTTGCTCTTGCACCTTGGTTCATATTCTTGGACTGCCCTAGTCTTCTCTCAAATGCTTGTTTGACATTGTCAAAAGCTTCAGATTTCGACTTGCCAATAAGGAGTGGTGATCCCAAATACTTCTCATTCTTGTTCATCATTTTGACACCTAAAATTCTCTTAGACAATTGCAACCTCTTTGACATTACTACTGAAAAAAATGGCTGATTTTTCAAAGTTGATTACCTCTCCTGACTGCTCACTGAAAATTCTCATTAGGTCTTTCAGCTTAAAAATTGAACCCATGTCTGCTTGAGTAAAGATAAGACAATCATCTGCAAAAAACAGATGATTGATTGAACGGGCTTCTCCAACAACAGAGATCCCTTTAATTGAATTGTTGTTATGAGCTTCTGTCAGTTTCCTTGATAAAAATTCCATTGCAAGTATGAACAAATAAGGTGATAGGGGGTCACCTTGACGAATGCCTCTTGAAGGATGGAAAGAAGTACATGGAGTTCTATTTAGCATCACTGAAAGAGAAATAATGCTGATTGAAAAAGCGAGGATACCGAGATACACCACCAACTTTTATTTTTCGTGAACCTAGTTGACTACAGTTGTTTGAACGATCTCACAAATCAATATTCAAAAAACAACCCGAGTATAGTTCAAAGAACCGAACCCTAACAAGAACGTGGTTCTTGTAGATCTCAATAGAGATGGATTCACTCAAAGGTTATGAATCAACAAACTTGCAATTACTTCAATTATATAGATCAGAGACAATATAATGCGGAAGGGAAAAGTAATGCAAGACACCAGAATTTTGTTAACGAGGAAACTACAAACCTAGTTGAAAAACCCCGGGACCTCGTCCAGATGTGAACACCCTTAGTATGAACGTTATACAGACGCTAGCCTACTCTCAGACTTCGGACTGGACTGTATCGAGACCGAATTCGCCCTACAAGCAACTCAGCTACCAATGTGCTCCTACGTCTCTCGGCTCCCGCACAAACCTACGTACTTGATTCCCCTAGCTGAAGTCCTTTACAGGCCTAGGAGTTGCTCCACTTCCCTTCGTGAAGACTAGCGCTACCCTGCCTCTACCCTTGCCTCTGACATGCTTGATTACATATCATTCTTTGCATAACCTAAGTGTGTTAGGGCATTGTCCGGTCAAACCCACTAGCGTTGGTATGTCAAGCTGGTTGTCAGTTTTAGGTATCAAAACACAATTCTTGATTTAGCCTACTAGAGTTTAGATTTCAGAATTGGGATATAGACAAAGTAGTAGAGACTTTGAAGATGAAAACTGTGAAGACAAAGAAGACACCAATTATTCTTCATCGACAAAAGGTTAGTAGGAGTTATGACTTTTATGGAAATTCTTCTATTCTACTTATTTTATATTTCAAAATAGTCGGCTACTTTTTTAGTAGAGATACTAATAGCGATTGAGATCGTGTTCTTGTCTACATGACCATGTGTTATGTTGGTATTTGTTCCCACGAATACTAAGTTTACAAGAATGCATGAGAAAGATTCGATACCATTTGTCCATTGCAATGGTTTGCTTGCAAATCACTTGTTGGATATGGGTGAATCTAAAGGAGTACTCTTGAGCAAGAGTCCAGTGGATTATAGCTGAGGGCGTCTAACACGTCTAAGTACTGGCCCAGTCCAGAACTTCCAGCGGATGCAAGTTAAACCCTAATCTGGAAAACGACGGTTCCCGAACCGTACGGTGAACAGTGACTTGGGAATTTTTCCTGAGTTCCAAATCGTCAATTTTTACGCGTACTAGTACGTGAACCTCAGATTCGATGCATTTGGTCGTGATTCAGATGGACGGTCTGTGAACCGGCCAAAGTGAATATTCTCTGGGATTTTCACACGGGTTAAACTCTGACTCCTTTATGTCTTAGTTGGACTTGGTTATCACGAAATATCTTCTGTGGTCCATCTAACGGTTCTCAATGTGTCAATAAGATAAAGATTATCTCTGGTCTGTTGGATATCATTCTTGAAGTGTTTTTGAGCTAACAAAACACTTGGCAGATAAATGATAAAGATTTCCAATTGAGATAAATCTAGGTTTCTTTGTGTGCAAGTTAAGTAACAGGTTCGTTTTACACGAGCACTTGCTAAACTTGCGGAACAAGTAACTAGTTGCTTTATTCCTAAGCAACCTATCTTATTGAGTGCTATAAATAGAGGTGTCTAAGGACGAAAACCGCAAGCATCAAGCATACGTGAAGATTCTCTGTGGAATTGATCGTAAACTCTTTTCACTTCGGTGAATGCTTGTTGTGGTATAGTCATCCTCTATGGGAATTACTTAACGACTATAAAGACTTCTCTTGAGAGTTGGGAAGCACAAGTAGGAGATTGAGACCTTAGTGGTTGAAATCGGAGTAACCTGTAACCTTGGTAACCTGATCACGTTCTTGTCTATTCTACGGTCCTTCTCTTCTGATATAAGGCCATTCAAGAACTGATACGTTATACACAGGGTTGAAAGGAAGCAATGCACGGCTGCACTCGATGTTGTAAGACCTAGTTAGCTCCAGTTGTATAAGTTTCTTAAGTGATTCTTTTTACAACTGAGGTAGAGAAAAGTTGGGCATAGTTTACTCGGTTTACTTGTCAGCCCCCGCTTGTAAGTAGATTTCCGTATGACCTGGAGCAATCCGAAGGAAGTCACTTTGTGTATGTCAAACTGATAGAGTACAGTTCAAACATACAGTTTGATAATTGAGGTTGCGAAGCCGGAATTATTGGCATAAGCCTTTAACAGTGGATAAAGCAATTCCTAGGCCTATAAAGGACGTCCGCTAGGGGAATGAAGTGCGTGACGATCTATGGGGGATCTAGAGACGTAAGGAGTACGCCAGTAGCCAGTTCGCTTGGAGGTTTGGAATTTGTCTCTGCTACATCCCAGACCGAAGTCTTATAGTAGGCTAGTTTTTGTAGAAAGTTTGTACTGTGCAGTGTTCAATCTGGACGAGGTCCCGAGGTTTTTCTACAGGTCGTAGTTTCCTCGTTAAAAAAATCTCTGGTGTCTTGTGTGCTTTACTTTCCGCATTATATTCTCTGATTATATAATTAAAGCAAACACAAGAAGTACGTTATTAATAAACCTGATCGTTATCCCCGATCCATCCATTGGATTTACCAAGACCTTGTCTTGTGTCGGACTGATCCTTTGAGATCCAAACTCAGGTTAACAGGTCTGGATATTGATTTTTGAGATCGTCCTCATCTGACCGTAAGTCTCACGAGCCCAAACGAAAATTTGGTTGTATTTCGGTACCCCTGCTTTTTCAAAGTGGTTGTTTCTCATATATAGAAGAAACGATACCATTTAGTTGTCTTAGCCCTGGTGATAGCTAGTGATCCTCTTATCAAAGGATTGCTCAGATTAATTCTAACACATACCTTAAAGCAATCACCTGTTGTCGGCATACCTGTAGGAGGATCAATAGCTACCACTTTCCCAACTGTTGCACCCATATCTCGAACTGCTTTCTGGTTTTTGTGTTCTGGGAGTAGCTTGTTGAGCCATATCCAGTATTCATGAGTTTCCCAATCCAATTCTCTGTATAGGTAGCCGCGGGATCATAGACGTGCACAATAACCAAGTTGCCATTAATGCTCCAAGGTCTTCCTTCAAAGATAGTTTTCACAACATCCCAATCCTTAAAGGTGAAAACCATGGTATTTCTTTCCGCCTCTAGTACAATTACTTCACCCTCTGGGATGAAGTTCCAGGTTTGATGGATGTGTTGTTCCACCTTTGTCTGTTAGCCTCCCTTCCATGATAATGGTGCCAATAAGACTGATTTCCTCATCCTCTTCTCCATCCAGATTTTTTTCTTCATAAGTTATCATCTGAGCTTCAGCTTTTCCATTGTCTAAGTTTGTGTCTTGGAGTTTGTCAGTGATTTGAATCACACCTTTCGACGTACTTGTTGACAAAGCGCTTGATGCCTCCATGCTTGAAGTTTCTGTGCTTTGATGTCTAGGGTTTGCTGTTGTTGGCTCGTAAACTCCGTTAATCTTGACTTTATTGCTTCCAAGATTTGGTTTACTGAAAAAATCGGCTGTTACCAATATTTTCCTTTATGAAATATTTGGTAAACATGGTAAGTATAATTAATGCAAATATTGCATATACTCTATGAACCTAAAATTTCCTAAACTTTCTCCTAGCTTTCCAAAGTTTGTTACAATTTTTTGAATTTCTGAATGACCATAGTGGGCTGCAAGACTTATCCTTGAATCGGTTTTTGAACTCAGCGATATCTGGAAACCATAGATTATACCAATCTTCAAAGTTGAATAACCAATGAAGCAAACACTTGAACTGATTTTCTAAAACTAGATTAACACCAGTGGCTGCAAACGCATATACCATCACAACGATTACGAGAAACGCCAATGAAAGTTCGAACATTTCTGCAAACGCAAGGGGAAAAAAAGTAAATTAGTTAGCCGTGAAGATAAGAAAGATAATTCAAGATTTGAGAACTTGATGAAATATAAAGAGATTTTAGAAACTAGATCGAAAGAAATGCTGATTTAAAACATATGATTGGAAGATCTATGCTGATGGATTAATAAAAATGATAATGCATTTTGAACTGAGTTAAAAAAATAATCGCCCGATGCAAAGGCTCCGAGAAAACCGCAATGCTGCTAGACTAGTCATGATTTGAAACCTCACACATACAACTAAGAAAATCGGCACCATATCAAATGTTGAACATAATTATGGTGAAAAACGTTGTAGTGGTGGTGGAAAATGTTGAACAGATCTGTTCACTGATGTAGACATATCTTAACTACGATATATATATATAGGCGGTTACTGAGTAGTCGTCCAAAGTTTTAATTTTTTTTTAATAAAAAAACCTTTGACGATGTGAATGTTTTAGCTCCTTTATTGACATGTGATTGTAATGCCTATGATTTGACCAAAAAAACCTAGAGTGTCTCGCTCGCCCCACAAAATGCCAAGGCCATATAAGGACCACTGACTCCTCTAACTCAAACGATGGATCCTCACATTTGTGTATTAAGAGAAGGATTATTGGGGAATGAGTATGATAAACGTGACGATATGTGGACGGAACATTTCAAACAATAATTTGAAATCTCAGATCTCTTAGCTTTATCGTGCAAACCAAACAACACCTCTTTTTATGGTTTGTACCGACTTCGAAAAAACCTCAATCAGTACGGTCGCTAATTCAAGTTTCATATGAATTCAAAAAACGCTAAGATGCTCGCAAAGTCACTTAGTTTTTTTTTCTTCCCTTAGGCCCCTTCCTATGGGTATTTGCCCCATTATGGAAGGGGCATATACCAATAATGAGCAGGCAAACCGCCAGATTTGCTGGTCCGTATAGACATATTAGCGGTCGCTAGTAGAGACTCGGTCGAGAGACTTATTCTTGACAGACTGTTTGAAACTCGATGTCGATAAAATGAATTTCGACCACGAGATTGTTAGCCTCGATCGACGGTAACTCCTATAATTATCCAACGGTCAGATTTTAGAGATGCCTATAAATACGAAATTTCTCTACCATTTCAATCACAACAATCACAAATCATTCTCTCATCTTCGCAAAGATTTCCCATCTTTTTAGTTCAATCTCTTTGAAATCTAGATCAATTTTTGTAATTTTTTTTTTAATTATGCACCACAATGTGAACCGAAATACAATGAATTTAGGTATCTTGAAGAAGAAGATTTGTGCATTTGTAGATCTTTTTTGTATCAATCTCTTCAACCTAATGCCGAACAAAATTTCAGGGAAGACATATTTAACAACTATACTGCGGAATATCAAGATTACAGAGGTCAGGATCCAAACAAGCTGAAGAAGAGATTTTTAACAATTAATTCACAGGTTGCGGAGTTTGTTGCGCTAGTCCACTGAATGAATCAAAAGAAGATGGTTGGTGAAACTAATGACGAAGTTTTAAGCAGGTCGCTCAATGAATGGAAAATATTGAAAAAGGGGAAACCATTTTACTTTTTAAATTGTTTCCATGTTTTGCTTACATTGAGAAACATCTAGAACCTCTGGTTCAAAAAAAAATAACTAAATGCTCAACTTATGTTCGAAATTTCATTATATTTTTCATTTAAATTATAGATTCAGGTAACGACCAAAGTTTGACATACGTAACTTTACTCGTATCAAACACTAAATTATAGCTAGGTATGATTCAACTGAAGATCTAGCAATCCTTACATCTTGATATAATCAGATAGGCATCTCCGATGTTCAACGACAGACGGTTCCAGCTTCAGATTTATGGGAGCGAGTGTGGAGCAACTGCAAGGAAAATTATGGTAATCCTCGGCACAGATCTTCCCCAAAAATACGTGATAGGTTTGTTGTGACTACCAAAACAGTAACAAATTATGTACACATACAAGTGGCTATTTATAAAGGCCTTGCAACTCCTCTGGATGTCGATATAATGGAGGAACTCGGAAGGCGATTCTATCTTCAAAGATACAGGAAACCATTTACACTTGATGAGAGCTACCAATTTCTAAAGGATATATTTCCTCAATTCAACCTAGAAAATACTCCTCACGATCCACCAGAATAATTTATTATTTAAATTAGTGACCAAGGTAACGACGAAAATTTGACTCACGTGATTTTTTTTCACAATGTCAAATCCTCTAAGACGACGAAATGCTACACTTTCTTCTTCTACACCATCATCTCCTCCACTATCTTCTCCTCCAAAATTTGTTTTACTCGGTACTCCTCCACCATCTTCTCCTCCAAACTTTGTTTTACTCGGTACTCCTCCAGCATCTCCGAAATATCGGAGAATACCTGAGAAGTTAGTCCATAACTACTACTACACTGAACCTTCATCTAAATCTCCTCCTTTATTCACTCATCCTCCATTTAAGAGATTGTATCATACTCCTCTTAGACACTATGGTAACGCAGTAGTTAAGCGATGCAAATCTTCCACAACTTCCTCTTCTTCATCATCTAAGTCTAAAAAAGAGCCTGCACCCAAAAACCCCGCAAATCCTCTAGATTCATTACCAGATGCACATAAACCTTGTCATAAGTTTACTTGGAATGAAGATTTATGTCTTTGTACAAAATATATGATTTTTTATCCGACCCCGGATGATATAAAAGGAAATCGTGTTAAAGTAAATGAGCCACTATTGTGGACTACTGTCAATGCAGAATTCAAATTAGATAGACGTACTTACAAAGTTGCACGTGATCAGAATACGTTGTGGTCGCGCTGGAGAAATATACACCAAAGAGTCCATGAATTTATGCACTTGGGGAGATTGATCAAAGCTCATTTTTCGGAAGATACTGATGATGAAAATATGGCCAGGACTTTGAAAGAATGACAACAATGTAAAGGAAAGAAATTCAAGTACGAACGAGATTACCGTCTGCTCAAGTGTTTTCCTATTAATCGATATGTGGCTTGAGAATTAAGGCTCTTTCATATGGGTGGCTTGAGAAATAAGTCTCTTTCATATGGGGTCCGAGTGTAGTTTGCTCCTTGTTCTTTAACTTCGTCAGACCTAACACAGTCTTTTATTTGGTAAAAGTCGAACGAGTGTGGTTTGCTTCGACTTTACCAAAATAAAGGACTGTGTTAGGCCAAACCGATCTGTTATCAAACAACCTGGATACAATTCCCCATAGGAAAGAAAATCTATGAACAAAATAATGTCCTTTCCTAATGGTAAAGGTAAATTAACTTATAAGATTAAATAAGATTAATTTGCCTGTATCCATAGGAAGGAGCATTTTTATTTATGAACGTACTAAAATTATGACTGATGTAACTTACATACTGTTGGAATGAAAAAGATAAATGGAAACAGATCTTCATTAAATATTTTCTTTAAATCTTTCGTTAATACTTTCATTATATATTGTCGTTAATACTTGTACATACTTTCATTAAATATTTTGTCTAAATTTGTCGTTAATACTTTCATTACATACTTTCGCGAGCTTTCATCATGCTGTCCCATTAAATATTATTATGCTAATACTTTCGTTAATATTGTCCAGTTTATTTACTTAATATTAGTCCCGGTTGATTGTTTGCTTCTTGTTCGTTAACTTCATGTGACTTCCGTTAAACAAAGTCGTGGTTGATTGTTGGTTGCTTCTTGTTCGTTAACTTCATGTGACGAATGTTGCTGACAATGCGCTCTTTAGTAGACTTTTTTGCTTTCAATTTTTCGTTGCCTAGAACGTTTGGAACTCTCGCTTGGAAGTGCCTCCTCTTTGGTGCAAATTTCTTCGCTTCATGAATTTCCAAAATCTTTACACCATTAAGACTTTTACTGTGCTCTATCTTCTTATAACTTTTACAGATTTTGTCAACCGCTTTTTGTAGCGTAGCTCCACTGGTAACAAGTTTGTTTGCTGCTTCACGTAAAACTTCAGTGAAATCAAGTTTTTTCGCTACCTCTCGTACTGCTATTGCCCTACGAACACGGAATTGTTAAAACTAGTCTCAGGAAAACATGACATCTTCATTTTTTTGTATGAAGGAAGCGAAGAAAGTAAAATTTTAGTGTGAAACTCGTCAATTTATACTCGAAATAATTTTTACCGTTGGAGGAAGAAACAATGCCGTTAATTAGACACTGTTTCTAACGGTCGTGAGACACTGTCTCTACGTCGAGAGACACTCTCTCGACCGGGAATCTTTCTCTCGACCGTTAGAAACTCCTGTTGTGCCATAGTGGGAAACACGATTTGCCTGGCCAAATCACTTGATTTGCCTTTTCCCATAGGAAAGGGCCTTAAAGCAAAGCAAACCAAACCAACCAGTATTGTTTCGATGCTCCATCAGTATTAAGTTTCATGTAACCTGGAGGGGGAGAATTCCAACTGATGTTAATACAACTGCGGTTCTTAACATTCTGGCAATGTCCAACACCTTTCAAAATGGTCAAAAGTCAAGATGTTGATGTGCCTGCCGTTCTAATCTTCTACACTCTTGAATAACAATTCTAGTTATAAAAGCTCCGTTAACAGGGGCTTCAAGGGGTTCAGGAATTTAGTCCCAACCTGTGTTAACTTATGTGGGGTGTCTAAAATGGTGAAATTACTTTACTAGCACAAAAACAGAGTCAAGCTCCAATTTTAAAAGCAGAAAATTTTCAAGAATCAATTTTTTTTTTAAAAGCTGAATTTTAAAAACCAAAAAAATAAAAATGAAAATAAATCATGATAAGTCGTCATGGTATTGATCTTCAACCATGATCAGTCCGTGTGTAACCCGTATCTTTGTTTGCAACGAGTATAACTGTTGCTGACGAGTATAACCCGTATCTTAGTTTAGGAACGAATATAGCTATTGCAAATTTATAAACCTCCTCACTGAAGAAAACTCGTCATGCTCGAAGATTAATGTTATGACGACTTTTCTTGATTTTTTTAAAAATTTGAAAAAGCAAATCATATTTACCAACCAGAAGTTTGGAAACAAAATCATAAAAAATCGACACGGTATCGATCTTTCCATAACTCATTCTTAAGAGATCTGATCACTCTCTTATTGTAACTCGCCACCAAAACTAGTGAACGTAGTGAAATCATCCTTGTGGACGCATGTTTTAACACCCAACCACTAAATTCGTGTGTGCTTGATAACTTAGGGCTTTGATCTTATCGCGTGCTTGGTGTAATTTCAGTATTTCTCATCTGTAATTGTTACCGTTAATTTGCATTGGGGTGTACTTCTAGATTTTTAAATTTTCAGTAGTTAGCGTGCCATTACTCAAGCAAAACCACAAAGGCTTAAAATGCAGGCGAGTTTTTATTCTAGGCTAACATCATTTTTTATTTTTTTATCGTCTAAGTCTGACTAAAAGTACCTGGTTCATCTTAGAGGTGTCAATCAGGCCGGCCTGGCCTGGCCTAGCCTGGCCTACAGCCAGGCCTGAATGAGCCTGCTAAATATGCAGGCCAGGCCGGCCTGGCCAGCTGTGACTTCAACCGAGCCTAGCCTGCGCCTCAGCCTGAACAGTTCATATTACAAGCTGTTGAATTATGGGCCAGGCCAGGCTTTGGCCTAAAAATACAGGCTAGGCTGGACCAGGTTCGGGCTGGCCTGGCCTTTTTGACACCTCTAGTTCATCTGAATCAATTTCAAATTGTGTAAATGTGTTTGTTTTTCCAATCGGATGTGACTCAACTGACTGTGTTTATTTGTACATTTTTGCATTTTCCAAATCAGGGGCGTTCTAGTTCCTGACTCAAACGGGTCTGAATCAGAGGTTCGGTCCGAACAAGGTAACGAGTCACATCTAACTCAAAAGAAAAAACAAACAATCTAACATCTAACACCGGTTGAGTCAGATTCAGACGCCGAATCAGCAAAAAAAAAAAAAAAAAAAAAAAAAGCGCAATGAAGACATCAACGCACTGCCAATAATTTGTGATGTAACTACACTAATCAGTAACTAAACATGTGTTTGTTATCAATAAAAGTATAATAAATGTGCTACTAACCCACGAGGCTAGCGTGGGCAAGAGGGTGGATTAGGAGCACCTGTCGTCCTCAGACGTCAAATGAATTTACTGTTTGAGAGCACTTCCCGGAAGAAACTTCGAAAGTAAGACGTCATGGCTTAATACATCCTTTCTTGCTTGTTTCCTGTTTTCTATTTTACTGGATTACAAAAATGAAGGTCCCCAATTGGCAAAACCATATTTTGCACGTGGGTGTCTACTTTTCTCCAATACAAAATGCCATAAAGAAACATAGATGTACCTGGACTATTATTAGAACAGTGAGTTCTCTGGACTGTCTTTATTCAGTTGGAACTTGGAAGTCTCTCCAATTATTTGGGTTTGCCATTTTGTTCACTAAATGTGGCATGATGTGGGTACTAAAAGTATTTTCTATGGGTAGTCTTTGATGCGTAATAAGTACAAGCACTATGGTTATTGGACGGTGCGATTACTCACTAGCGATCTAGTCTCAAAATATCATAGACTGAATCGTAGGTAAAGAATATGTATTGAATTTATAAGGCGCCATTTAATAGACTGAATCATAGGATTTTTTGATATCCAATCTGCCACGTAAAAATTTATATATCTTGGATTATAATCCCTTTAATAATTTAGTATTGTAGATGGTGAAAAATGAGAGAGGGACAAGATTGTCAAAACACTCTCGAAACCACGCCTTATTAAGGGCAATCACCTATTCAGGCTCATCTCTATAGCTCAGAATGCAACCCATTCCATGAGATGGATAAACTCTCTATGAGCTCTCTCTTATAATTCCGGTGGAGAGGTTAATATCATAGTGCAGTACTAATAACCTCACCAACATATTAAACCCATTGATCTGCTTCATGTCGACATCTATCTCGATATCAGGACCAGATCGCTCAATGGTACGCCGTGAAGAGTTAACAGAGACGTATCCTCATGGATTTCCTCTTAATACGACTCAACATACATGTCTTGATGCAAATCTCAGGAATATTGAAGCTCTAGGCCGGTCCAGAGCTCTCTGAGAGGCATATAACAGCCTAGATAGGCTTAAGCAGACCTCATCCCAAGCTCAGGGTGGTCTAGCATACCATGGATAAACACACCATGACTTCAAGTGTGTTGTAGCGTAAGTACGCACACCAAAACTAAGGCACAGGTTGCCATAAAGCTGATCTTGGCCAGATGCCAAAGCCGCCACATAGCATGGCACCATGAACCATGAGCCACCATGGATTCACAAGAAATTAGCCTTGGCCAAGGGGTCAAGGCCGTGGCGCAGGACGCCACAAATCTACTTGGCTTTGGCCAGAGGCCAAGGCCGTGGTGCTATAGTATAGCCGCAACGGGTTGGCCTTGGCCAAAGGCCAAGGCCGTGGCGTCATAAGACATAGCGCCACAAACGAGTTGGCCTTGGCCAAAGGCCAAGGCCGTAGCCTCCTGGGCTATGGTGATATGCACTCCTGGTTTTTGCCAACAACCAAGGCCACTCCTATACTCGTGTCCCGGAGGCACTACACCCATGTTGGTCGCGAAAATTAGTCATACGACTCTACTCTACTCAACTCAACTACGCAATATCTGCGTATCACTCGAGACATCAAAACATCACATGGGGGGATAACTTTAGGGGTATTGGTCTGGCGGTCTACGGCAGTTGAAAAAAACTGATGGAGATAGTGGACAGTTACGAGAAGATGGCGCGAGTGGGCATGTTCTTCACAACTCAGGCAGTTGCGGAAACTAACTCATGTCCTCCACTCCCCCACTCTTCCATGACTTCCACCTTCTCTGTCGAGAGATCAGGGTGAGTTCAAAACTATAAATAGAGTCTTCCTCTATCTTCCAAGGAAGAACATCTTTTTGGAAACAACCAGAACACCAGAACCTCGGAGAAAACACACCTGAGAAACCCAACACATTTCTAGCCTTGGAGATTTCTAGTCGACTTCACGACGGAGATCTGGAACTCTTACACCCAAAACATATCCTCAACCTGATCTCAAGTTTCTTCGATGTTTCCCTCCCTAGACCAACCTCTATCCTCTCTGTGACCGAAGCAAGACGTGAACGGCCATTGACTTGGTTTAGGCTCGTCTTGTTCGACTTTGATCTCGAGCACTACGAAAGTACCCAGAGACAGTACATTGTTTTTACAGGTAAAAACAAGTACTTTTATACTAATCTTGGTAGTGTTGTCCGTTTATGTTTTATAAAATTGATTTGTTCATAGAAGATTTAAACAAGCAAATGGAAAAACTTTGACCGCTAAGGAAAGTGCCATCGTGTGTCAAAGCAGCACGATCTAGTTTAAAAATCTCGCTTGATTGAGCACGTTAGAACCCACTGTATACTAAATGTTTCAAGTTTTCAACTAGTATAACATCTTAAAGAAGGTTGTCTCAACGTACCTTCAAGTGGGTGAAACAAGTTGTATTCCTTTCAAGAAGCATAAGCATATCCTTTTCCTGGCAAATTTGGGGGCGAGCCCAAATTTAATAGGGGCGAGCACTACTTCAAATATCCCACCCCAGTTTATAAGGGGTGCTAAAACTTTGTCAAATACTAAAAAGTCCCTAAGCTAATTTTACTACTAATTGAACTACAAATATCATTATCAACAAACATTTTTCTTCTCTCTACTTCATTTCTTCATCTTTAAAATCCAAAAAAATTAAACTTTAATAACTTCAAAATTCGGAACACTAATTTTACTATTAATCTTACAACAAAACGAATAAAAAACACTCAAACAAAAACCATCTTCTCTATCATTAACAACAAACAACCTTCTTCTCTCTATTTCATTTCTTCATCTCTAAAATCCAAATTAAACTTTAACAACTTCAAAATTCGGATTTTGAAACTTGGTTTGTTGATTAACTTACAATACAAAGATGGTTGGTCAAACATAATTGAACGATACTCCATTGAGGACCTTAGTTCACTAAACACACTATGATTTGTAGAAAAATGCTCAATTTTTTCAAGTTACATAGACAAAATCGTCAAGGTTTTGTATTAAATCATGACGATTGTTCTTGACTGTAGAAAAATCGTCATGATTATATCATCGACCTTGACGATTTTTCATGTTTTTTTCCCAGAGATTTCATGATTTAGACGAAGGAAAATCAAGAAGAAAAAAAACCAGAATCGTCAAGGTTTTCAAGGTTTCCTTGACGATTTTGGTCACAGTCGTCAAAGAAACCTTGAAAACCTTGACGATTCTGGTGTTTTTTTTTTCTTGATTTTCCTTTGTCAAAATCATGAAATCTCTGGAAAAAAATTATGAAAAATCGTCAAGGTTTTCAAAGCTTCCTTGACGATTTTTGGTCACAGTCGTCAAAGAAACCTTGAAAACGTTGACGATTCTGGTTTTTTTGCTTGATTTTCCTTTGTCAAAATCTTGAAATTTCTGGAAAAAAAAACATGAAAAATCGTCAAGGTCGATGGTCATAAGCATGACGATTTTTCTACAGTCAAGAATAATCGTCATGATTTAATACAAAACCTTGACGATTTTGTTTCTGTAACTTGAAAAAATTGAGCATTTTTCATACAAATCAATGTGTTTTTAATGAACTAAGCTCCTCATTGGAGCATCATTCGATTATAGTTATTATTCGTCATATTTAACACAAAATCTTGACGATTCTAGGTTAATTTGAAGTCTATGTTTCATCGATTCAATGAAATTTTTAGTTTCTTTTAAATCTTAGATAGATTGATATCTAGTAGTGATTAAATAGTTAGTAGGGATGAAGAACTATGGATTATGAATGTTTGTTTTGAATGTGAAGGATGATAGTGATTATTGATGACCGAAACTTGATGAGGATCATCATGATTTTTGATAATGGAGATAGAGTATTGATGAAGATGATGGTGATGAATTAATCATATCATTATTTTTTGCTAATCAAACTTAGTTAACATCTAATCATATCATTAATCTCTACTAATCAAGGGTTGTTTTGTATTTAAAAAAGTATATTTCATATGGGATGACCTTTTTACTTCATTGTAACCCTACTTTGGATTCGCCTTCGCCCCTATTAAATTTGGGCTCGCCCCCAAATTAGCCCGGATCCTTTTATGGCATAAAATCTACAATTAATGTCCTGCGGAACTACAATCTTGCCAGCTACCAAATGTGTCTAGGGCCTCCTCTAATTATTGTTTTTTTTTGTAAGCCAAGTATCCACGTCCATTTTAAATTATTACACATTGATGATACTGTATAAATTAATCTCCATTTTCCACGTCCCAAAGATCCCGGATCACTTTCCTCCTAGCATTTCCAATGATATTTGGGTTTATAAAAAATCCGGTGACACATAGGATTTTAGAAACTCTCCACACACCAATGGTGTTTGTATCTTTAAATTTGGGTATGATTTGGCAAATTGAGTTTGGATGAAAGTTTTGGTATTTAGAAACTCTCTTTCAAACTCACACCATCAATAATCATTCATGTGTAACTATTTTTAATTTATTTTTTAATCAAATTTTATAACTAAACGATAAGTGTATTAAAATAAATATGAATCCAACTACCACGGTCCACTGGAGATTGTTATTAAAAACAAAAAATTATTTGTATTCAAATAAAATCTCTATTTTTTAGGTCTCCACATAGGATATACATCCAAACACCATTGGAGATACTCTTCGAGTCTATAAAGAGTGTCTGTCCACTGCGGTATCGGCCACACCTAATATTTCGGGTGCTGTATGAAAATGGAATATCGAATGAATGGGCCTGGTGCAATTTTGAATTAAGACACTGGCAGAAGTCATTTGGGAGTTGGAGAGTTTCTTAAAATTATTATTGTGTTTATTTTTATGATTGAAAAATCATATTCCCTCCGTTTCAATTTAGATGAGGGTTCAATGTATTTTTCATGTTCCACAATTGATAACCGTTTTCATATTTATTTCCATTTATTTTTCCATGATTTATCTCTACTTTGGAATCACTAAAAATACATAGGAAATAGTATTGGCTCACCTCTCTATTTGGTTTATCCCAAGAAGTGTAGAGATTATCTTAGAATTGTAACAGGATTAAAAACCAGAGTTGTATTGTTAAGGGTAAATCAGGGAAAAATTTAGTCTCTTTCTTTTTTCTTTATATGTGTGAAAACTCTGAAACCCTCATCTAAAATGGAAAGAAGGAAATAGATAATTATTCGATATTTGAGTAGCTTATCGAAATGGATACAAAAGTGGATTTCCAATATCGGTTGAATATGTATTGGATATTGGGTGTCTGGTAAAAATTAACGAACAAATACGGTATTGACCGATACCCGGTCAAATAAGTATCGTTTTCATGCCAAATTAATCTTTTAGTTCTTTTAGTTGAACACTTTCCATGCTCATCTAACTGTTTAAGAAAAAGATTAATACTTATAGTGCAAAATATAAAGGTATGCAGAGGATTGATGTATGAAGAAGGCATTGCTAAGGTCTCTCTCACTTGAGATAGTGAAAGCATCCAAGTTTCACATAATATTGGCATCAAAATCGGAGCCATGATATTATTCTAAACACCCCCTAATAATAGTAACTATATAAATTCTATTGAGCGAGTTGTTTTTCTCACTAGAGAGAAAGATAATTTTGCTGTGGACATAAATTATATCGCTCTATAGAATTAATATCGGTAACGATTATCTCCATCCGAAAATATATATACACTCCATCAATCACAATTAAAACTTAAATCCGTTACAAAAAAATCGAACGATCGACGTATTCAGTCTAAAACAAATTCTCAAATTTCATACTAAAATTCTATTTACTCAATAAATTCTTTTGATAAAGAGATATAATTCAAATTGATCAATTTACTGCACATGATTAGAGGTGCATTTAGATGTTAGAACAAATAGATGATGAATCACATGAACATAGACAACGAATAAATACTATCATGCTGGTACTTACAGAGCAAATACCTAGGGTTCCAGAGCCAAAAAAAAAGTATACACAAGAAGATATACGTATCGAGGACGAGAATTTTACCACCAGAAGATGATGCACAATTATTTCCCTTTCAATTGTGTGTACTCCGACGAAGGTTTCCATGGTAGATGATGCAGCGTTATGATTTAGAACAGAAAACTTAAACAAGAAAACTCTCTGAGTTTCAACTTCACTTTTTCAT
>JAJJMA010063683.1:0-12003 GCA_023529015.1 Papaver nudicaule
AAAGAGATTATTCCTATGGATCCATTCCTATTGATATCTTGCTAAGTAATGATCCGGAATCGAACCACAAATCGATCTACACGTTCAATGGTATTCGAATTACGTATCCGGATTTGTATGTGAGTGGAGGAATTGTGGTGCATGGGATTGCGTCGCACCTTGATTATCACTTTGTTGAAGAAGAGGATGTTTGCGAAAGGTATAGGGTGTGGATATTTGGTTGCGGTTTAAACTCAACATCCGAGCAGCAAAAGGTGGCTTTGGCCTTGTCATCTTTTCATAACCCACAATACGAGAATTGGGCGAGGATTTTGTGTCGCATTTGCCCATCCGAATTCCCAAGGAATGCAACTTTCTTTGTGTCCAACGATCGGTGGTTGAACGGGTTTTCTCTTTCGGAGTATTCAATCGGATTCATTAGAAACTATAGCACAATTCCAACCTTTCTACCATTTAGTGATCTCTTGGCTCTTGAGATAGGTTCCGAAATTCCAACTAAACATTATGGTAGGCAAACAATGGTGGTCACTAACAATTCAGCATCCAATTACACGATCGACGGGATTAAAATTGTGCAACCGGATCTCTACATGGATGGTAATGTTGTTGTTCACGGAGTGGAAACGACCTTGAAGCCCAACGATATCACCTCCGATGAGAGGGTTTCCATGTTTTTATGCGACCACAGATATGGTATTCTTGCCTTGATGCTCTTCATAGGAGGTCTACGCATGTGGATAGAGCACAGAGGCGAGAGAGCAGGGAGACTCGACAGAGCCGAGAGAGCACGGAGACGACCTCACGATGATTAGACTTTGATTGTTGTTTTCTTAAGTTTTTCATTTGCAATTTCAGTTTCTAGGATTTCAGTTTGGAAGTTGTTTCGTGATGGATTATTTGCAATTCGTTCTTCCATGGGTTTAGTTTGTTTGTTGTTTAATGTTTTTCTAGGTAGGGGGGAGTTGTATTGAGAATATTGATTGAATCCAGCAATGTAATGTAATCATCAATCGTCAATCAATAACAACATCCTGTTTCGTTTCTTATCATTCAACTAGTTGAATTTATTTTCTATAATAAGTTTCTTGCTGTTTTTGCAATATCAAAGTTATACGTGACTTGAGCGTAGCTGGCCTGTGAGATGCAAAATCCATATACCAAGCAGCCAACGAGTTTCATGCTTTAAACCTTGGCATACGAAAGGGCATACAGTATACGAAAGGTGCTCGCAGCCTATGTTGTTTGAGGCGCAAGGCGATGCGAGGCACCAAGCCAGTCACCTCACGCCTCAAACGCTTAGGCGAGCCTAAGGCGCCTGATGCGACCAGAAAGATATTAATGGAGGGTAATGGGCTAGTTCATTAGACACCTTGGGCGCATTACAGCCGAGGCGCTCCTGGAAGCGGTTCTTTCTCCTTTTTTTTTCCAATTGCTTTTGCCCTTTCCTTTGAATTTTGGTTTGGGTCTACCAAATTCTTTACCCCCAACCCAAAGGTTGGTCGGTCTGCCGGTCAGTACTCTAGGCTCCGTTACCTTCACTTTGGACTGGCATTGTCCTGTAATTACAACTTGGCCACTTCTTCTTGATGTGTCATACAGTAAACATTCTGCTTGTTCACAATGAATTTGGGGTATGGTTGTTTTGAGTCTTTTGTCTAATTAGGATTTGTTATCCAATGTTTAAGAATTATTACTTGAATAGGACTCTTAGAATTTATTTGCCTTGTGACTCTTTAGTTTTATTTGCCTATATATAAAGACGCCTAATATCTATCTTGTTAGCAATTTACACATCTGTTTGTAGGTTTAGATAACATTGACTTGTTTGCCGCCGTATTACCATACATTCATCCAAAAAGCATCAAAAATCACAATGAAGGGAGTCATCATTATGATTGCAATGCTGGTGTTGTTTCTGATTCCCACCATTGTTTTCATTGCCGTCTTAATTCCTGTCTATGCAATAGAGCGGTGTAAGTGGTTATATATTGGTGTAGATGAAATAGTGACGGACCTGATTCTTGTTATTATGTTTTTCTTCCAAATCCTCCTTATTGGAATACTTACCAGGAGCATGAGATTGCTTAGAGGTAAATTTCTTTTGGCGTATTTTTTTTTTTTTTTTTTTTTTTTAAGACGTTGAATCCAAATCCAAATCTGCTAATTTCTTTGATTTGTTTTTCTATCAGCCCTGTTGCAGAGGAATACTTCACAATCGCTGCCTCCTCCTACAACAAATCTAGCTGCATCCGCGGCTGTTGCCGTAGCAATGGATAGCTTGTTTCTTTCTTTTTTCCTTTTTCGTCGAAAAAATACTCTAAAGTTTTAGTGTTTTTTTGTTTTCCCAGTAATGTCGTAATCTAAAATAGTTTAGAAATTTAAAGATTGTAGACTTGAGGTTTATAAAAGTTTAAATTTTACCGTTCTTAAATGTTTGATCATATTTCATATTGAGCCTTGAAAATTTTAATGGCGCCAGGCAATTCACTACTTCCATAAATTGTCATGAGGTACTTAACGACCATTTAGTACAAAAAAAGAAAAAGGTTACAAAATCGCATAGGAGGTGAACACCATGACGCGAGAGCTTTGGTAAGGATGTCCCACCATCTAAAACTCACTGGCCAACACCCTGTCTCTGTCAGACTCCCTCTTCCACAGTACGTCCCCTGCGGTAACATATAATGTCCACCAATGTTTTTCATCAAGGGAATTACAAAGGCATGGATTCGCAAGGTTGCTGATGGGTACCAATCTTTTTGGGGGTGTACCTATATGCCTTTTGGGTTAGTACACTTCTAAGCAAATTGGTAACTTCCATTGGCAATGTTGTGAATTTGGCTCAAGTTAACTTTCCCTTAGGCCAGGTTATATTAAAGCTTGACCGAAGCCCATTGCCTACAAGTCTGGATAGCTAGGCCAAAAAAAAAAAAAAAAAATCCCCCATCGACCACTGCAACTTCCCCTTTCTTTTGAACATGGTGGAAAAACAGAAGAGTGGTTGGACTAGAGTAATCAGTGGATGAGGGCTTGTATGGGTAGTTACAGTCACGCGATACTAGATCACCCAAAAGAAATTCAATTCCAAAACGAGTAACACTAATTCCACGCCTATTCCTATTTAATAGGAACCATAGTGCTTGCTCTGATCTCGAACGAGTAACACTAATTATCTCTAATCATTATTTTTTTAATAATAATGATTAGAGAGAGACTTAATTCAAGACTCTTCGATTAAGCAGTTCTAGCCAAGTAAAGTTGGAGATACTCAGTGGAGGTTTACCAATATATTCTCCACCAAACATCTCTCACAACACACAAATCACACGAAAAAACCAAGTTTTTCCTTTTTTTTTCCATTTTTTTCTTCTCGCTCAACCCAAAAATCAAACACAAAAATCTGAATTTTTCTCTCTCTAATCATTATTATTAAGAATAATCTAATAATTAGGACTAATGAAATAAGGGTAATTTTGTATTTAAAAAAATCTGGAAACTAAGGGGAACACCAACATTAACTTGGGGGGAGGTCCGAAGGAGGGGATGAAGAGTTTGGAGAGGGTTTAAAGCACATTTCATTATTATGTATGAGGGAGGATCCGTGGACATGCTTAGATAGACACTATCTTACACTTTTGACACCATTTTTCTTCTAAAACTAAAACTTTCATTGTAAAGGGAAAGAAAAAGGCTAAATTTTAATAACTAAAACTTTCCAAGCTCGTATAAGCCCAATATTCATTTTGCATGGGATACAATAATGCGCTGTTTTTGGCACTACATACATTTCTTTGGCACTTCAAAGGGTGACAAAATAGGGTCATCAAAACCCAAAGCCAAAAACCCCTTATAAAACGTGACAGTTTTACCCTCACTTCTCTCCTTCTCAAATCATTTTCTTCTCCCCACACAACCACCGCTCAGTCACGACCATTTCTGAACCATGAGTTCTGTTGCCAGCTAGCCATGAATCGATGGTTAATTTAGAAGGATCAAGAGAGATTTCCGAAGAAAGAAGAACAAAGAAACGAATGGGTTTGATTGTATGACATTTGAGTTGAGTTTGAGAGCAAGAACACAAAGAAGAAGATGAGTTTTTGCTGTCAGGTTTATTAGTGATTGAATGGAGGAGATAAACTCCCAAAAATTTTATCGAATGGGTTTGATCGACATTTCCTTTTTTAGTACTTTCTTGATTATCATCTTGTTTGAAATTTCCCCCAAAATTCTAGGGTTCCTTCCAATTTTGAAAATCTTGAATTTCTCAAATTCACCGTCTTATAAACTCACCCATTATCTCCAATCATTGAACAAAACCCAAATTCAACCAAGTAGTTGAACAATTCCTTAACTATAAACCCTAAATTACAATTTAAAGAAAAAAAACAACTCGCTAAATTTTTATCTGTTCTTCAACGAGGAAGAAGAAGAAGAAGAGATGAAATTGGGAGAATACCGTGATTGAAGGAGTATGGAAAGATTGTGTAATTGGCGGGAAAAGGTTTGAAGAGGAAAGCTAGGGTTTGGGTATTGTTGAGAGTTGCAGAGAAATTTGGAGAAGACGGAGACGATGAAGAAGAAGGAAAGAAAGATCAGTGTGAACTCTAATGAGGCCAGGATCGAGTGTAAATTTTTTGGGGCGTAATTTTTACGCCTTGTTTTTCTTAGTCTAATGGGGCGTAATTTATTTTATGTCCCAAAATTAAACCGTAATTTTTTTTACGTCCCAGAAATGAAGTCGTAATTTATTTTACGTCCCATAAATAAGGTGTAATTATTTTTTTCCATTTTGCTCACTAAAAACCAAGCCGTAAAATAATCAAATGGGGCGTAAAAACATATTTTTGGGGCGTAAAATCATATTTTTGGGGCGTAAAACAAATTTTTACGCCCCAATTCAGTTTTCATGCCCTAATTCATTTTTTTACGCCCCCAATTTTTTGTTTTATGGTTTGGTTTTGATGTTTACGGTTCACATTTTTGGTAGGCGTAAAACATTTTAGGGCAAAACTAGGGCATCTTTTACGGTTTGGTTGCAAGGCGTAAACAATTTACGCCTTATTTCATAAAGAATCACAAGCCGTAAAAACGTGTTTACGCCTCAATTCAGTATGAAATCCAAACCGTAAAACTAACTGAGGGGAAAAAAACAGCCCCAAATCGATGATTCTAACCTAAAAAACAATGAAAACATGATTGAAAACATGGAGTTTGTTCAGAATTAGTTTTTGTTTTTCTTTTAGGATTAGGGTTATAAAACTAGGGTTATTAATTAAGATTTAGGGGTTTTTTAATCTGTAAGGGTAACTTAGACTTTTCAGACCTTTTTAGACATCCCTTATAACTACCCTTTGGATGGTTTTATTGTTTTGAAGTGCCAACAAAAAACGTGCCGTGCCAAAAACAGCACATATACAATATGCAAGAATTGATCTAAATCACTAGATGAAACTTGTAAAGCCCAGATGGTACAACTTTTGTAATTAATCCTTACGGAGAACCAAGTAATTGGGTGGTCTCGCAGTGAGAAATTCAAGACTCTTCGATAAAGCACTTCTAGAGTTGGAGATACTCAGCGGAGCACAAGGCTTTACGGGGAAAAACCGTGCAAGAGAAATGAAGCTAGCCAGGAGTTTATGATCAAATGCAATTACACTACCACACATAAAAGGGGAATTCCACAAGAAATTAGTTGGGCTATGGAGAGAAACTTTTGCAACCCATATGAAGAATGAAATGTCTGTAAGAATTCTGGCTAGATCCATGGAGAGGTGATACTCCTGTGTACTTGGCCCACAATGTTATTTTTAATGTGGTTAAGAGTAAGGGCTATGGGGCTTTTAAAATGAAAGAGTGACTCTTTCAAAACGAAAGAGTGTGAGCAAATGGGCAAATTTGCTTCCACTATGGGTAGAGAATAGGCCATTTTCATTCACTTTTTCCTAAAAGTCTATCAGGTACTCTTTCATAGGAAAGAGTGGGTGAAAGTGTAGTCTAAGCGCCTAAAGTTTAGCCGTTTCATCAAATTTTACGCCAAACGCCAAAACATTAGCCATTTTGACAGATAATATAGTGGAACGCCAAAACATTAGCCGTTCCATGAATGAAGTAACCCAAACGGCATATCAAGAAGAACCGTTTGTAGTAAAATTAATAGGAGCAGTTGCAAATTTCAAATTTTGAAAGAGCAAAAGTACACGGCAAATGATTAGTTTTTATAAAAATAAAAAATAAAAAATGGAACGGCTAAAGATATGGCGTTTTCGTGTTATTTTTTTCATAAAGCGTCAAATGATTAGCCGCTTACACTCTTATGTTTTGCCTCCCACGGTCAGTTTTCTACACTTTCGATTAGTCTCTCTTTTAAATGAAAGTGATAGAGTGCAAAAGCACTCTACCCATAGCCCTTGCTCTAAGCAAAGAAAGGCCAAGGTGAGGGAGATGATAGAAAATAAATTTCCATACGCAGTTGGAGACCGGTATGGAAAATTCATGCCCAACTATTGGGTATAATGAAAACAATTTTGTTGATAGTGTAGGATTTAAGCATGGACTATTTTTCTTTTTTAAGGTATAAAGAATATGATAGTGTTGGTCGAGGTGGTTACTCACCGGTCCTTTGCAAAATTCGAACGGTTATTGAGTAGCCGCCCAAATAAATATGAAGCTTATGTACTCCTTGTAACAACCAAAAATCCGATTCTTTATCAGACGGTTATCACTTCACTTTTGCCTCACACTTTGATGGTTTGGTAGGATTATGATGATTCGAATGTACCAAAAAAAATAACCAGACAAGATTTTTACGAGGTTCGGCACATAACGTGCTTTACATCCTCGGTTTCCCCATGACTAGGAGATTTCACTATGTACTTTCGGTTACAAAGATTAATGCTTTACAGTCAAGAACTGATGAACTCTCTTACTTGGATATTTTTTCCCAGTTAAGGCTTTTTTCTCTCTTTTCTCTTCATGCCTTTTCTACTAACCTATGCTTTCTTTTTATAGTAGTTTAGCCTTGACGTGTTTTGGAGGTAACTCATCTCCTTAGCTTTATGTGTCAGTTTCACCACTTTGCCCCGCTCATGTTCATGGATGCATGGTTGCCACATTTGTACTCTCCCGCCTGAGTAATCGGGCTTTCCCCTTTGCATGGCTGACACCTGCCTCTTCTGTAGGTTTGGTTATGAGTTATCTTTCATTGAAATGTGTTCCGCCCGCTTCAACCTTCGGGTAATCCTTTTGCATGGCCACCACGTGCCCTTGCCTGTACTTAGATAAGTATTGAGCTGTCTTTACTTTCCCGCTTATGAACATCGGGCAACTTGCATGACGACCACGTATTCTTACTTTCCCGCTCATGAGCATCGGGCAGCTTGCATGATGACCACGTACCCTTACTTTCCCGCTCATGAGCATCGGGCGGCTGCAATCCCCTAGGTGTCCCGCTCCACGTGTCACCAGTATTTTTGGTTTGCACTGTCTGGTGAACGACACGTCTTTTGGAACTGTGTGCACCTTTGACTTTGTTGACTGAATCTGGGCCCTTGATCTGGTTTGTAGATCTATCTTGGCTTATCTTCACAACTTCTTGCTCTATCTTCTTATCTTGCCCCTGACCTTGAAGATGTTGCCACGTGGATGGCGGATATCTGATGTTTACAGTTGCCCCTTTTCTTTGTACGTTCTACTGGGGTAGGATGGGAAAGAAAATACCCACGACTCTTCAGTTATGCTCCTTGATTATGGTGACGGTTACAAAATGCGGCTATAATCTAGGAATTTATTGATTCCATCTTTTGGTCTTCCTCGTACCTTATAAATACCTTTCTTCTTTCTTTTCTTCTTACTTTTATTTCTCTTTTGTCTCTGACTCTTCATTTTCTTATTGTTTTTCCTGTCTCTGTCTGTCACTTTCTTCATCTCCCAGAAACTTTCCTTGCCTTCCAATCGCTTTCCTTCGGTAAGTTTAATATATTTTATTCTCATTCTTTGTCTTGTTTTTTGATGTTTTATGATGATCATAGTTTAAGAGCACTGATGCTTTCAAAATATATGTATATTTGCCCCTGCTCTTAAACTATGATCATGATCCGTGCTGTCATTTGATCTTCTGTTGGGATTTTCCCTTTGCCTTCTTCGTTTGTCTGGGGTGATGTTTTGCCTAGCCTGATTCTTTGTTCCGTTTTTGTTGGTTTTTTGCCCCATTCTTGACTGCTCTTGATTTTTTGTTTCTTGATTTTCTTCTGCTGTGTACAGATGTCTGGTTCCGAAAGAAGAAGTCATGACCATGATCGATCTCTTCATGATAGAGGTAGGGATAAAGATCGTGGTCAAGAAAGGAGTCACGATCGGTAACGGTCTCCTCACGCTGCAGATGACAGATCTAGGAGATCCTCTCGTCGGGATCTAGAACGTCCGTCCCATCAGAGCTCTTCCAGGCATCACCGGTCGGGTGAGCTTGATTCTTCTAGCCATGGTCGTTCAAAAGATCCGGGTTCCGTCAGTGGCTCCAAGCGTCCCGCTGATGAAATGACTGTGGTGCCACCCGTCAATCTTCCCGTACTTAAAGCTCCACCGAAGAATTATATGCGTCCAGGGGATAGTTGGAAGCCTTTGGACTTGGAAGATTTTAAAGCCCGTCATGGTCTTCAAAATTTTGAAGTAAAATTTTTTGGTGATGGAGATGATCTGACCTATGACATGATCAACAATTATCCTTATGATCACATGCATTGCTTGACAACCGTCGGGCAGATTGAAAGCGGGATGCCTGTTCCTTTGTATCGTCCTGATAATACTTTTGTGATGGATCTCCTTGCTTCTCGTAACGAAGCTAAGTCCTCTGCTACCCGTCCTGCGGTTGTATACAATGGAAATTGGTGGCGCATTGTGACTGAGTGTGATTTGCGCCATCGCGGTCAGACTGGAGTTGCCTGGTCTCCTTTTAACCCCGACGATCGTGCAATCTATACTGTTTCAAACTTTAATGCCACGTATAAAGATTACATGAATCTTTCAAATCGTAAGAAGTGGAGTGTTGGTCCCGCTCGTGCCAAGTCCATAGGTCGGGGCTTTCGAATGTTACTTGAAGATGTCGATATCAGTAAGTTGAAGCATGTTCCTGGTACCGAAGGTACCGCCAATCCTATTGCCATACCAAAGGAGCAACACATCAGAGATGATCACGATTTCAAGTGGTTTCGCACTCCGATCGAAATTATTGGTCCTTGGGCTTGGGGATGGTCCTCTGCTCAACCTAATGTGGCTCTCCGCACTGCTCCCGCTGGATATCAGCGTTATTGTCCTTGGCAAATGAACTGGAACCTCTTTCCCAGAGGCTATGATCAAGAAGAGCAGTATGATATGTCTGGGCGAAAAAGCAATGTGCGGGTCGTCTTCTCTCATGCATGTCCTTATTGTATGATTATTTCTCCTTAAGTTGCTCATTTGCTTTCTTTTTATGGGACAGGTTAGCAAACGCCAAAAGACAGCTAGAGAGTCCTCTGGTGTAGTTCCTGGTGGTGAGGATGTAGGCGGGGAAGATGAGTCAGACGAGGAGTCCGAGGATGAAGCTTCTCCAGTTCGTGAAATTGACCCCGAAGATCGCATGCCGCTGAGTCAAGTGTTCAACGGTATTGGGAGTGAAAATATTGAGGTATGTCAATCTAGTGGGGGCAGATCCTTTTCTTTTGGTCACCCAGCGTCTGAATCTTCTGGCAATGAATCTAACCTTCAATCGGGGCAGGTGGCTATTGGAGGCACATCTATGTTACCTCCACCAATGTCTCCTTTGTTTGCGGATGACTGGCTGGAGGAAGTCGGGCTGGATGCTGGCTCAAAAGATCCTCAGAATATTCCCTCGGTCCTCGGGCAATCGGGTTCTTCATCCCACCTGCCAAGTTCTTCAGTTGAGAAGGGAAAGCAAGCGTTGGTTGATCTGACCCAGTTGGATAGTAAGAATCTGGATGAGGCTTTAAAGTGGGCCCGGTCGAAGAATTTGTTGAGTGTTCCTTTTGGTAGTGCTGGTGTTGTCGGGGAGTCTCCCACGGATGCCCAAGTGCGGGACAAGATGCGGATGCATAGCTTTGACTCCGTCAGAGATGCATTTTTGGCGCCTGAACGTTTAGAGAGGCCTATCATTCCTGCCCCAGTGCTGTCATATGGAGAGATGACCAAGTTGGTGGAGAGCCAGGCTCATCACTTGCCCCAGGCAGCTCTTACTGCGGTAAGTATTTTTTCACGGGGTTGTGCCATATTTTGATTGAAATTTTGAATGCCGTTTCGTCCCGCAGGTAGCTGAGCATCAACAGTACTTGTTTGAGCTGTACTTACTTCAGAAGTTGCTTGCTGCCAAATTTGAAGCTTTGTATTCCAAGGCGGATGGAGAGTTGGTAGCACGAAATGAAGAGCTGGTTGAGCTGCGTCAAGAAAATCTGAAGCTGAAGGAAGAGATTGAAAAGCTCAAGGGGGACTTGCAAGAGAGGGCTCCAGATGCTAAAGGTTTGTTTCTCTTTGTGATGCTTTATTGTTTGGTTGACTTCTGTTTTCTGAAACTAGCCCTTGTGGTGGTTAGCCATTGATTCCAAGTCTGGGTCCAAAAGCGTTGTTCTGAGTTTGAAGCGAGAGTTGGCGACGATTAAATTACGCTGGAACGAACAAATGGACAAAGGAAAACAGTTGATGCAGGTCTTGGATACTGCAAAGGCCCGCTTGGGAAGGTTGACCGAAGAATTGAACATTGTAACCAGTGAGCGGGATCGGGCCTTGGACGACGTGCAATCTTTAGCAGACGGGCTCGAGTCACTTGAATCAAATCATGCAGATGTGATTTCCTCACTTGAAACTTTGTCGGGCAATCTGGAGAAGTCAAGAGCCAAGGAAGAGGAAGCTTTGGATGCCAATCGTGGTCTGGCTAATAGGTTGGCCATACTTCGAGTGGATAGTGCGGCTCTTGTTTCCTGGAAGCAGGATTCACTGAAAGATGCATGGACCCAAATTGAGAAATTAGAGATTGAGTTGGAACGAGCTCTTGCGTTAGGGCCCGCTGATGTCCAATCAATTGAAGATAGGTTGTTGAATGCTCAGACAGATTTGTTTGCGCATTCTCGTGCCTTGGAAGAATCTCGAGCTAAGTGTTCTCGCTTGTCTGAGGAAAATGTGGCGTGTGAGCGGATGGTGCATCACTTCCAAAAAGAATTGGAGAGGATGACCTTAGAATTGAATAGTTTACGCCACACGGTATCGATGCAAAAAATTGATTTGGATAAACTTAGCTCGGGTAGACATGGGCGGGATTAACGTGAGTGAGGTTCTGTCCACTTCTGCAACTGATCTCTCTGTGTTATGCTGACAATAATTTCTTTCCTTTGTACAGAATTGGAGAAGCTTAAAAGCTTGCAACAGCAGGTGGATGAACTTGGCCGTGAGAAGGTGCAGCTGCAGGGTGAGCTCGGGCAAGTACAAGGTTTATCAAACTCCCATCTAGAAAGAGCAGATTTGGCGGAGGTGGAGGTTACCCGTCTTCAAGAAGAGATGCAAAGAGTTGTTGCTGCTTGGACTCAGCGGGTAGATGAGGTCCGTTGTGACGCGCGGGAGGAGATGAAACGCCGTATTAACTTCTTGATTGACGAAGTTGAAGCGGGAAAAAGGCACTTCAAAAAGATGACTTAAGCATGCCAACTGCCGCCTTTATTGCTTTCCTTAAAATTTTCTAGTCCTTATGTCTGCGCGTAGCGGGCCTTTTTTGTCTTGTTTTTTGGATCTTGACTTTTGATGTTGGAGATTTTTTGATTGATGTTGAATATTTTTGTTGGAATGCTTGCTGCTGCTATTCCTTGCGTTTATCCTGTTGAAGTATTGAAAAATGTTAATGTAATCCTGTCTGAATTTGAATCAAGCAGGCCCGCTTGAACTTGAATCAAGTAGGAGAAAAATTGAAGCCAACTCTCTTTGAGAGAGAGGCGGGGGATGGCGTTTTGATGCCTTGTCCCCTGGGGTAGG
>JAJJMA010063704.1:0-18194 GCA_023529015.1 Papaver nudicaule
ATTTTACTTCTTGTTTCTTGTTCAGATCCATTTTCTGTTGATATTGATTTCTTGATTTTCTTGATTTTGATTTTGGTTGGGCTTATTTTGGGTATGGTGTGGTGGGGATAGGCTAATGGAGATGGGACGAAGGCGAAAAAAGAGTTGTCACTTGCTAGAAATATGGGTTCGGAGTGTATGATTAAAGAAGCTAAAGTTCTTGGAATGGCTCTTGGGATCCCATGCTTGGACAGGTACTTGTGGTTAGAGTTATTTTTGAGTGTTTTCTAATATTGTTGTTGTTACTTTTGTTGGTAAATGATGTTTCTTTTTCTCGGTCTCGAGGAAGCGGAAGCGCAATGTGCCTTGCTCAACTCAGAATCATTGTGTGTAAGTTGAAAATAAATGTAGATGTTATTGTGTTTTGGTTCCTTGAGTTACCAAATTGATCGTAACGGTTACTGTTTTCTACAGGATGGATGCTTCTCTTCAAATTCAGATATCTTTCTTTTTGGTGTTAAAACAGTGTATAGAGACATGTGCCTAAGTGAGTGGATAATCAAGGGAATTATATGATTTTTTCGTTGCTTGTTAAATTATAGTTCTGATGTTGGATGTCTCAATCCAGTGTTTCGGATTATTGACTTATCAATTGAAATTTTGTGTTGATGAATTAGGTGATGGTGGTCATGTAGTTTGTTATGAAATGTTGGACATACAACAAAAACTAGGGTATGGAAGAAATTCATTGGTATGCGACTGCTGAATGTAAGTTGAAAACAAATACTACGGAGGTTTATCTGTGAAGTATCTTAGTTAGTGTCGAAGAAGTAACTTAGCTGGATTCAGCTGTTTACGGTTGCTCATCTTAGATCGTCTTAAGCATCACGACTGACGCTTCCTAACTGTGTAATTTAGAACTTTATCTTGCCATTGGAGAACTAGAAATCCATGAGATGTTCCGAACTTGTTTGATAATAATTTTTGTATGTGAGAAATCAGTTAATCCTTAATACATCTTACACCCTGGTACAGGTAATTCTTGTGTTTCTGTCCATGTGCAGGTTGGCATAAAAATCTCTGGATATCTTTCATCCCTCTCTTTGTAAGCTTCTAACCCTATAATGAACTCTTTCTTACTTAATATGATACTTCTTTTACCTTTGCACAAGTAAAGTTGCTTCGTATATACAGGTTTGCTTTGAAATATGAAGTAGATAGTGTATTTAGCTTATCAAGGATTTGTTTGTTTACAGTCATGGTGGGAATGGCACCTGAAGGTTCTTAGTTTGATGCAAAGCATTATGATACCCAAATGATAGAGCTGTAAGCCTTCTTAATTACTTACTTGGCTGTTTTTGGTAGATTTTTTATGGTTTGGATATACTACTGATATCATGTTTAGTAAGTTGCTTGACCATACAATCTTAAATAAACAGACATGTCGCAACTACTCGTAGCAGGACTTTGTAAGGTGTGGTATGCTTCATTGTAGTTCAGAAGATAACAAGTCTGTGTAGGTAGTTCAAGAACTAAAGTGCACATGTACAAATTCTATTTCTTCTTCATTTTTCTTAGTTTTAGACATTTGCTAAGGTCTGTTGCCAACTTCATTAATCTATTTTACTTGAAACGTAGTTGCTTATTGTATTGGCTAACTGGATATTAAACGGATACTTATCAATTTCATGTTTTGATTGTCTTCTCCAGCAGGTCTTGCTTTTTATATACTTGTAAAATTTTTGCTTTTTATATACTTGTAAATGGTCTTGCTGGATGTGCTATCTCCAATTTTAAAGGGTTTAATTAGATGTCATGATTGCCCTCCTCATAGAATCCTCCTTTTTGTTCAGGCTGGTGGAGAGTTGACTGACTTCATAATTGTCTTAAGGAATAGTGAGGTTGTTATAACATTTAGTGGTAATATGCATTTCTCAGTTGGAGCTGGTTTCAGTGCGGCTGCTGGTGTTGTTGGACGGGAGCCTGAAGCCGATTTACGTGCTGGTGATGGTGGTTATGCTGCTTGTTATACATACAGCTGCAGTAAAGGCTAGTTTTGCACATAACTTCTTCGTTCTGTATCAGAATCGAGTGATTCTTGGCTCATTGGAATCCTCTCATCAAGAGATATACAAATAAGAAATTTTGCCAACTATTTTAAACACAGAGTGTGAGGATTATTCCTTCAATAATTTGACCATAATAAACGATCAGGTCATCAGTAAAGCTCAAGCTTTAAGTTATGTTTATATTTGTAGCACAAGTGTAAAAGATAATGGAATCGTGTTATTTAGATTCACTAACCTCATGAACGATGAAGCCGTATGTCTTCGTTTTATCTTCAGTCTTCTTCAACTTCTCAAGTAGTGATTCTAAATCCTACCAAAATCTTCCACAACCTAAAGCTAACCCACTCATGACTTTACCTAATGTGTGTTGTTTAGCGGTCGAGTTTTGATCACTAAAGTTGACAACTAAGCTTGACATACCAACACTTAGTGAGGTTGACGAGCCATGCTCTAACATTCGTGAATGGTTTGTAAGGGATCCATATCTTCGGCGGTTGTTTCGATACCACCCGGAACCACCTACAAGAGAGAAAAACATGTAAGCATGAAACATTCGGCTCATATAAAGATTTAGAGACACAACCGAATACACATTCGGCTCTCAAATCTTACGCGTCGAATCCACATTCGGCCCCTAACAGGACTTATCGTGTCAGCCGAATGTGACACTGTAAAACTAAATTTCAACTTTAAGTTCAGGTGGCTATATTCGGCTCTCAAATCTTACTCGCCGAATCAACATTCGGCCCCTATTAGGACTTATAGTGCCAGCCGAATGTACATTCAGCCTGTAAGAGGTAGAGGCCGAATATGGCTTTATAGTATATATGAACTCATCATTCGGCTCCTATTATGAGAGCCGAATCGTTCTTCCTCTAGGACATTCGGCTCTCATAATAGGAGCCGAATTTGGCTCTGATGAGATATAAAAGTCTCACATTTAGCTCGATTTAGGGTATAGAAAGGTGATTACACATGATGTTGAAGTATACCTGTGTATTTGAAGCATTGGGTTCATCATACAAGTGCTCATCTTCCGGATTTGGGACAAAAAATTCGTCGAAATCGTTGTTTTGCTCTTGAGTTTCCGGTGGCGCGGAAACGTTTCGTGACGATGAAGAATCTCCCATGACCGGATTTCTCGCAACGAGAATCGTAGGTTTCTTACGTGGAGGTTCACCAATGTTTTCCCCCCCAAACATCTCAGACAACACACAAAGAAAACAAAAATCACACAAAAAAAACCAAGGTTTTTCTTTTTTTCCCTCTTTTTCTTCTCTCTCAACCTAAAAATCAAACCCAAAAATCTGATTCTCTCTCTCTAACTTATCTAAACAACTAATCTTATACTTAACTCTAATCTTATTATTAACTCTAATCTAATGATTAGGACTAATGAAATAAGGGTACTTTGGTATTTAAAAAAGTTGAAAAACTAAGTGGAGCACTAACATTACTAGTTGGAGGTACTAAAGGAGGAGAGGTAGAATTTAGGGAGGGCTCAAAGCACGTTTCACCTAGATGCCTGCCTTTTGGGCCTTTTCCCAGATTGGTTTGAATGACCCAAATTATTGACTAGCTGATGATGATGGAAGGGTCAATTGCAACCAGCCATATCCTTTGACCAAGGTCAATTGTGACCAGCCATCCAAAATAGCTGCTCTAGCAACATTGCACTCCACTCTTGGAGTACCACCAACATTTAGGATTGTACATGGCATGGTACAAGTCGTAAAACCGCACCGTTCCAAACCATTTAGGCTTAAACCGAACCGTACCATTTGTCTAATGGCATGGCATTAGGGCATTGTCCGGTCAAACCCACTTGCGTTGGTATGTCAAGCTAGTTGTCAGTTTTAGGTGTCAAAACACAATCTTGATTTAGCACTAGATTTTGGAATTGAGATATAAACAAAGTAGTAGAGACCTTGAAGACGAAGACTGTGAAGACAAAGAAGACAAATAAGACATCAATTATTCTTCATCGACAAAAGGTTACTAAGAGTTATGACTTTTATGGAAATTCTTCTATTCTACTTATTCTATCTTTCGAAATAGTCGGCTACTTTAGTAAAGATACTAATAGCGATTGAGATCGTATTCTTGTCTACATGACCATGTGTTATGTTGGTATTTATTCCCACGAATACTAAGGTTACAAGAATGCATGAGATAGATTCGATACCATTTTTCCATAACAATGGTTTGCTTGCAAATCACTTGATATGGGTGAATCTAAAGGAGTACTCTTGAGCAAGAGTCCAGTGGATTATAGCTGAGGGCGTCTGACACGTCTAAGTACTGGCCCAGCCCAGAACTTCCAGCGGATCCAGTTAAACCCTAATTCTGAACTAAGGCGGTTAACGAACCGGTTCGTGAACAGTGACTCTGGAATTTTCTCCTGAGTTTCCAATGCATCAATTTGTACACGTACATGTACGCGAGCCACATATTCGATGTATCTGGCCGGAATTCAGATGGATGGTTTGCGAACCGTCCACGTGGATAATTCTTCTGAATTTTCACACGGGTTAAACTCTGACTCCTTTATCTCTTAGTTGAACTTGGTTATCACGAAATATCTTCTGTGATCCATCTAACGAATCTGAATGAGTCAATAAGATAAAGATTATCTCTGGTCTGTTGGATTTCTATCTTGAAGTGTTTTTGAGCTAACAAAACACTTGGCAGATAAATGTTTAATGAATTCCAATTGAGATAAATCTCTGTTTACTTGGTTTGCAAGTTAGGGTTTCCTAAACTTGTGGGACAAGTAACTAGTTGCTTTATTCCTAAGCAACCTATCTTATTGAGTGCTATAAATAGAGGGTTTTGGGACGAAAAACCGCAAGCATCAAGCATACGTGAGATATCTCTGTGGAATTGACCGTAAACTCTTTTCACTTCGGTGAATGCTTTTTGTGGTATAGTCATACTCTATTAGGTAGCAGTTCCTTTGTGGAAATTACCTAACGACTATAAAGACTTCTCTTGAGAGTTGGGAAGCACAGGTAGGAGATTGAGACCTTAGTGGTTGAACTCGGAGTAACTTGTAACCTCGGTAACCTGATCACGTTCTTGTCTATTCTACGGTCTTTCTCTTCTGATATAAGGCCATTAAAGAAATGATACGTTACACACAGGGTTGAAAGGAAGCAACGCACGACTGCACTCGGTGTTGTAAGACCTAGTTAGCTCCAGTTGTATAAGTTTCTTAAGTGATTCTTTTTAAAACTGAGGTAGAGACAAGTTGGGCATAGTTTACTCGGTTTACTTGTCAACCCCCATTTGTAAGTAGATTTCCGTATGACCTGGAGCAATCCAAAGGAAGTCACTTTGTGTATGTCAAACTGATAGAGGACAGTTCAAACATACAGTTGATAATTGAGGTTGCAAAGCCGAAATTATTGACACAAGCCTTTAACAGCGGTTAAAGCAACTCCTAGGCATTAAAGGACGTCAGCTGTGACAGCCCGGTTTTCCGGAGCCTCCAGCGGACCCGGATTCGACCTTTTTGGACAGGATCCGACCCGCCTAGCAAGCCCGAATAACCGGACGACCACTCGTGTGGGTCCCAAAAAGTTCTAAAAACATTTTAAGAAATTTAATTTTTGTGTTTAAACTCAAATAAATTTAATCAATGAAAAGTAATACATTTGAAATTACAATCCTGTAAAAATAAGTTACATAACCGAAAGTACACATTAACACAAAACTAACACTTCGATTCAATTCAAAATACAAAACGCCCAAATCCCCGTGACTCATATTAGTTACTTTATCAGTTAGTGTTGCTTCATCTCTGTGGAAGGGAGGAGAAAAAGGGGTGAGCAAACCACGGCTCAGTAGGAAGTTTCCAAAAATATTAAGTGCACCGAAATAAATCATGCAACGAATAAAAATCATAAAACCATATATGTAAATTTGATTTATTTTGTAAAAGTACTTACACCATTTTCAAAACCATGCAACAGATGTATATATTTCGAAATTATTAAGTTAAATATTTCTTAATAATTACTTACTCCAGTTTATTCTCAAAATCAACCTTCCATAATCAAACCATTAAATCTTTTTGAGGAAATGTTAAATTTGAACTGCCAGTTTTTTTTTGGAACTGACATAAGTAACGAATTTGGTAAACCGTTGGTTTTATAACAAACCGTGACAGTTCCATGGTAAACAAAACAGTTGGCAAATGGCATGGAACAATTTGAAAATTTTAGAAACCGTTTCCAACGGTTCTGATACTGGTATAGGCTAAAACCATTCCAAATTGTACCATGTACAGCCCTACCAACATTAGATGATGATGACGACTAACTGGTACGTAGCAGGAGTACTACTTTCACAACTGCAGACTGTGGCTATCTAACCAGTAACACACACATTCATCAGATTGATACTATACTTTGTTGATTTCACAAGGTAGACAAAGCAGTTAAATGTAAGAGTAGATGTCATTGTAGTACAGTGGTAAAGTCGTTGGGTGTTGATATCAGTGATCTGAGTTCGAAACTCGTCTGCATCGGGGTGGGGGGATTTTTCTTTATTTCATTGCCTAGCTACCTGGGCTTGTAGGTAGTGCGCTTCGGTCCAAATTTTCATATTCAAAAAAAAATAATTAATGTAGAAGTTATGAATGTAAAAATAATAATGATAATAAAATAATAAGGAGGAGAGAGAAACCGGAGTGGAGAACTCAGGCGATTTTCAGGCGAAAAGTGGGGAAGATTGAAATTTCCGATTTTTTTCTCTGATTTTACGTCTCTCCCTCTCAGCACTTCACACCCATCGATTCTTCTCTTCCTTACCTTCACTGCGATACTACTAATAGATGTTTTTCTCATCATTCACCATCAACTTGTTGACGGTTATCTCTTACAGAGGAACAGTTATTATGTGTTCATGCAATGCCTAGAACACGATCACAAATCAATCACACTCAAAGACCTGGATCATCATATAGCCACAGCCCGTCCCCTAGTTCTTCACGAAGCCACTGGAAACCCCTTTCTTCACAAAACCATCCCCGTTCTTCACGAAACCATGGCTACATGGTTGATTGCCCTTTCAGGGGTTTTGATGGATGTGACAATGGAGTCCATCAGAGAGGTTTTGCACATACGTCCTTAGGCCGCCATTTATCAGACAAACACCATATGTCTGGTGATGGCAGTGAAGTTTGCAGGGAAAGAATAAGTAACAATGCTGCAGTATACACTAATTGGGAGAACATTCTCCATAAACTGAAATTGCGGTTATGTACGATATGCATGAAGACCCATACATGGAGGATTCTCTGCAAAAATCACCCTGAACACATTGAAGCACCACTGCAAGATGGTCACTTAGGTTTTGTTATCTATGACATTCCTAAGCCAACACCAGTTATGGCCAATACAGGTGGAGATGGAGACACTGGTGACGCTGGAGGCAATGATAGTAACCACATTGATCTCAATGTTGACTTGCTAGATAAAATTTTCCGCCTCCAGATTCACACCACAAGGTACATACCCACCAACTGCAGGTTGAGTTTTTCTAGAGCCTATAAACATATCATGAATAAGGTAATTCAACACCCCATGGAGATTTCCAATTGGGTTCAGTTATTGCTTTTCCTTGTATGTGTATTGCGAAATTATGTGCCTCAGAATAGTGCTGAAACAAGGTCAGGCATGCGGAGAAAGTTCCAATTGAACTCCATCAACAAAGACCTTGCACAGTGGCGTGAAGTTGGCGGACATATTGCCTCTATCCAGCATCTATTGGAGGAGTATACTGTTGCACCTACCAACTCCAAGAAGCAACAACCTACAAAAAGGAGAAACGAGGTTGATATCAACATCAGACTGTGCAAGAAAAAGTTAGGAGAAGGCACGTACACAGTAGCCATTAGGATTCTGACATCCAATGGAGTAGCCCCTTCCAATGCAGCAACTCTGAGTGATCTGCAACTCAAGCATCCATCTGCACCACCACCCACCCTACCTGACAGCCCCATTACAGTGGAACCAGCCATTGCTGACAGAGATCTGGTTCTTAGCAGAATCAAGAGCTTCCGAAAAGGCACAGCGTGCGGCAATGATGGGCTTCATGCTCAGCACTTCATTGACGCATTGAGTGGTCCTGGTGCAACAGTTGGAGATGAGCTACTAACCTCAATTACATGCATTTTTAATCTGCTTCTCTCTGGTCAATGTCCTCCACAATTAGGGGAGTATATAGCTAGTGCTCCCTTAACCCCTTTGCTCAAGCCAGATGGAAGTATAAGACCAATTGCAGTTGGCTCAATCTGGAGACGATTAGTTTCAAAGGTAACAGCAGCATTGGTGAGCAAAGACATGATCAGATACCTTGGAGATTATCAATTTGGGGTAGGTATTCCTTGTGGAGGAGAGGCTATTCTCCACTCAGTTAATCGCATTGTCGAGGAAAAAGGCGCTGACAGTTCTTTATCTATGCTTCTGGTGGATCTCCAGAACACGTTTAATATGGTGGATAGAACTGTAATGCTCCAGGAAGTTAGAGCACACTACCCCAGCATCTCAAAATGGGTTGAGTTTTGTTATTCTTCACCAGCTAGGTTATACTACGGAACTCACACCCTATCTTCTTCACAGGGAGTTCAGCAGGGAGATCCTCTAGGGCCACTATTATTTGCTCTGGTTCTACACCCTATAACACAACAAAGTATCTAGAGAGTGTAAACTACAGTTGGTGGCGAAAGCTTTCAGTATAATATAACAGCAAGGGAAGGTTAGAGGCCTAGATCTCAATGTAAGAAAGACGGAATTATTCTGGCCTACTACTGACATCAGGAGTACACAAGCTGGAGCTTTCCCTACAGACATTGGAAGACCTATTAATGGAGTCAAACTCCTTGGAGGACCAGTAAGTCTAGATCACCATTCTGCAGCCAAATGGTGCTCAGTAGGGTGGATAAAACAATCAGGCTTATGGAGGCAGTACAATCCTTGAATGACCCTCAGTGTGAGTTGTTATTGTTGCGCAACTGCTCTGGGGTCTCTAGACTCTATTTTTCTTTGCGCACCACAGCTCTAAAATATGTTCAGGAGGCACAACTCAAGTATGATAACCACCTCAAAGTGTACTTGCATCAGTTGATCTCTGGCGAGGGGCCTGGTTATGGACCAGTTCAACATAGATTAGCAACCTTGCCCATCAAAGATGGTGTCCTTGGCATCTATAGCATGTATGATACCATGCAATACAGTTACTTGGCTTCGTGCATCCAAACACAGCAACTACAAGACACTCTGTTGGCGTAGTCAGGAGTGCTAGTTAAGGGCCTTACTTACCAACATGCGTTGGATGCATTTTTACAGGTTAGTAGACTCGACTCTTCACTTGGTGTTGATGAATCAGCCCCCCATCCTATGAAAGCTTTGGCGGTTCAATACTTCGCTACAGTGACGAAAGACATGCCTACGACTTATGCCATGAATAAAAGAGATCTTGCTTTATGGCAATGCAACAAGAAGCCACATGCACAAGACTACTTACTTGCTATCCCTGCATATGGGCTTGGCCAAAGAATGAGCCCACGTCACTTCAATGCCATTCTTTGCTATCGTTTGGGCATACCTATGTTTGTATAAGATAGCCCATGTTCGTGTTGTGGAAGGAATATGGATGCCTTTGGTGACCACGCTGTTCTTTGTGCAACTGAGGTGGGATTGAAAAATCGCCATGATCTTGTACGAGACACCTTTGCATACATTTGCTTCAGGGCGGGAGTACCTTTCAAACTTGAAGCTGCATTTGGGTTTCTCTCTGACGAAGGCCGCAGTTCAAGACCCGCTGACATTTTGGTCTACAATTGGGATAATGGGCGTGACACGTCCCTTGAAGTAACTGTTGTCTCTCCATTTACTGGTGGTGGTGTTCATACCTTCACACCTGGACTTGCACTGAATAGAGCTATTGAGCAAAAGCGCAGCAAATATCTAGAGACATGTAGAGAAAATGGGTACAACTTTGGTACTTTGGGTTTCACTACCCTAGGAGAACTTGGAGACGAGACTGTGGAGTTCTTGAGACGACTGAAGACATACATGGCTAGGCATAATGTGGCTCTTAATGTTGGTAATTACCTCTTCATTAGGGTAGGATTTGCTATCCAGAAAGGGGTTGGGACCCAGCTTGTTGCTCGGCTCCCCTCTGACACTGTGTAAAACTTATTTTTGTTTGTGTTCTAATAAAGTGCCTTTTTATAATAATAATAATAATAATAATAAAGTTCTTGTATGTGCTGATATCTAGAGCATTGTTGACTCAGAAATCCGATAGTTTTGATTCAAGATTATACATACAAGCCAACTCCAAAGCCATTTGTTGAAAAGTAAACCTTTGATACACTTTTTACATTTTAGTTTTGCATTTAAATAAAGCAAGCTTTTTATACTAACTATACTAAAAAGGTCCTCGTTATATACAAGCTGGGAAAATAACAAAAGGCAGCCCAAACACAAACCGGTTTATTGAATGAATTTAACATAAATGGGGTACATGGAAAAACAAGAAAAAAACGAAGTTGGGAAAGAAGCATCACATGAGAACATCGTTGCAAATATAAAATAATTGTGATTCGGTTTATTGGCTTTTAGAGTCCCCCACAAACTAACTTGCTATAACTATCTTGGTCGTGTTTAGTTAGTGAATACGTACTTTCGTCGAGGGTATGGCAATAAAATTATTAACAGTCAATAAAGTCAAGACAAGCCAATTGTTTAACTGGAACCCAAACTAGAAACAAACTATTTTAAAATATCGTGGTAAGATGATCATTTATCTCTAATGAGAATTTCAAGGCAGCACAAAAAATCAGTATGAGCTTGAAAGTTGCTAGTGACTTCTTGAAAGCACCATCGTGGAGTACTAATCATCATAACCTTCATCATCACCACCGTGTTATTACCCCTTCAAATTCGTTATCTTCATCATCACCAGAAGAAGCACTAGTTCGATTTTTTTTTTGTCAGAATCTTCATCACCTTCATAGGCATCCTCATCCTCAAGTTGTACTTCCTCAATATCCTCGTAATCTGAATCCCCCAAGGGCTCTGCGATTTTTCTTGCAAACATTTGAGGATTAGCTTTCTCTGCTTCATAAAGTTTACACAAACGTTCACTTTATTTTCACCCCAACCTCTCATCTTCCTCAATCTCTCGCTTATTTTTCTCAAGATTACCATCTTGTTCTTCAATTTCACTATCTTCGTTCTCATCATCAGAACATGGTGCAAAACATCCATTCTCTTTCTTAGAGCTTCCTAGTTCAATTTCCGCATCGCGAATTCCTCAACATTTTCTTTCATCCTTGTTAAAAATTCTTCCCTCATTGTCAATTTTCAAATCTCTCGATTTGGAACTTCGAGAAGTGCCTCCATGCATATTATCTTTTTGTAGTAACAACGCGACACCTCCTAAGTACTCATAACATGGGGGAATTGCCACTTTTCTTCGACGATCATCGTTATCATTGCCGGATTTGGCCATTTTTTGAATTTGGTTTTGCGTCTGATTGGTTTTCTTTTACTCATAATGGAATGCAGGTTAATGTGTGTGGTTCCTATTTTTTAATTAAGTTTGATAGTCCGATTAGATGCATCATTAATGGCAATTTAAGGGAGGGAGTTACTAGTCATAACAAATCTAATAGTGTTGTAGTAATAATGTATGACCACATGAGGTGTCATAGTGCATGTAGATATAACTATCATGCTTTACACTTGTTCTACTCCTTACCAACACATGTACCGTACTAGGCAACACTTGTAACATCTCCATCATTACTCTATGTGTATATATAGAGATACATCGAATGAATAAGAGAACTAATTCCCTCATTCTCTTTACCTTTCTCTTTATGCTTTTGTTATTTATGTATTTGTCTTTACACGTTAAACATAAACATAATTCCCTTTATCACGTTATCAGCACCGCTTTAGCTAATTGAGCTTAACAAGAAATCGGTTGTTCCCTATATCAAATACAATTAGTTTTCAACCAAGAAGAATTTAATAGAAAATCTTCTTCTCCTAGTTCTACTCTACTACCTCTTAAAAGAGTTTGATACTTCATCTTTATTGGTTCTTCTTTCAATCAAGCATGGTTTTTCTAAGGAAGGTATATCTAAATCTGTATCTGATTTGATTATGTTTTTTTTTTTTGCTCAATAATAAATTCATTTTATTACCAAAAGAATTCAAGAATTACAGAGCAAAAGCAAACCAAAAGGCAGAAACAAAAACACCAAAGAAAAAAACAAAACTAACTAACAAAACCTATAATAAGGTTTATCAGGAATCTCAATACTATAAAGGAAATTTGGCCTGTTACTGTAAGTGTTCTTAACACCTCTTGGAAGTTTTGAACCCCTGTTTGCCAAAGTGTCAGCAGAGAAATTGATTTCTCTATAACTATGTGTGAAGCTCCAATCCTGTATATGACTACAAATCACCATCTTGAGATAGCAAACCAGGGGCATTTACCTGCAATAAAAGAGGTCATAACAGATTTGGAATCAGTCCTAAAGATCACCCTTCTGAAACCATTTTTAACAGCCCACTTTCCACTACACAACACAGCCATAACCTCAGCAAGGTAATTAGTAGCCACTCCCAGGCCACATTCTTCAGCAATAAGAACCTCGCCATACTATTTCTACCAATGAAACCATAACCTGCATCACCAGAATTTCCTTTTGATGCCCATCACAACACATTAGCAATTGGTCATCCAAAGGTAAGTAAAAAAAGATCTCCTTCACTTGAATAGTATTAACTGTTCTCATCTTCATGCCAAACAGTCTAAGAATCTGAAGATCATACTGAGAGTTCCACATACTGGCTTTCATTCTGACTTCATTCTCAAGAGTGAAGTTCATAATTCTCATCTTCAGTTCATCTCTGCTAAATTTGCAATCTTCATAAACCATTTTGTTTCTCATGAACCAAATCTCTTTCATGGTTATCAAAGCAGCTACTGTCCAAATTTCCTTAATAGAGGACTCTTGTTCTCAGTTAAGTGTAAACCTTATCAAAAGATTTGGGATTAACAAAGGAAAACATACCTCCAAGCCATTGCCAGGTTAGTTCACTTTAATCACAATTCCACAGTATGTGTTCAATGTTTTCCTCCTTTTTTATTGCAAAAAACACACCTAGAAGCAAGTTGGAACTTCCTCTTCTTCATATTGTCATCAGTTGGGATTACACCTCTCACTTTTCCAGACATTAATGGACACACTAGGATGTACATTTTGCCCCCAAACCTTTGAAGTCCACTTCAAAACTGGAAATTTCTTCCTTATAAACTCCACTGCATAAGCCACAGAAAAATCACCAGTTATACTTCCAATCCAGATCCTTCTGTCTTCTCTATTATCAATAACAGGTAATTTATTTTGATCAATCATTTCAAGGATCTCAGCAGGAATAACCCAATCACCATCCAACAAAATATCAGAAACCTTCATTTCACCATGCATATTCATATAATTGTTGTCAGGATACAATTCTCTAAGAGTTTTATCTTTGACCCAAATGTCATCCCACACAGATATCTTATGACCATTCCCAACCAGCCATCTACTGCCATTATGAACATCCTCCATAGCCCATTTAATAGCATGCCAAATAGATGATTTAATATAATACTTAATCCACTCACCCTTCTTATTTTTATACTTAGCTTGAAAGAAAAGTGCCCACTCATCTGTACCATTCTGAATCTTTCAGTAAAGTTTCATAAGCAATGCTTTATTGATTGTTTCCAGCTTCCTTAATCCCAAACCACCCTCTCTAATATGAGAGTAGACCAAATCCCACTTCAAAGTAATCAATTTTCTGACTGCAGGGTCTCCAGACCATAGGAAATTTCTAATAATATTCTCACATTCCAATAAAACTTCTCTAGGCCATTTGTATACTGACATATTGTATACAGGAATACTTGATAAGACAAATTTTACTAAAACCAACCTTTCCTGAAATGACAGCATTTTACCCTTCCAACCTGCAAGTTTTAACTGCATCATCTCCACAATCCCCCATACATGGCAAGTTCTAATAGATCCAGGAATCAGATTAACCCCAAGGTATTTATCTGGAAAATTAGAGAGTCCAAAATTGCAAGCTTCAGCAATCTGGAATCTCCTACCTTCACTGGTTCCACCTACAAAACACCTGCTCTTCTCCTTACTCACTAATTGCCCTGAAACTAGTTGATACTTATTCAAAATATCCATCAAAATCTTCACATTTCTCTTGTCACCATTACAGAATAAGAAAATGTCATCAACAAAGAAGATATGAGAAGGTGGAATGCCATTTCTGTTTACCATGGGAATTAACTTGCCTGTCTTGACTTTATGAGTTAGTAATCTACTTAAACAGTCTTCAGCCAACACAAATAATAAAGGTGAAAGTGGATCACCCTGTCTCAATCCTCTACTAACTCCAAAATATCCAACAAGGCCCCCATTTACCAGAATTGAGATTTTAGCAGACTTCAGAAGAACTTTTAACCACTGCAAGAACTTTTCAGAAAAACCCAAAATCCTCGTAACCTGAAACAAAAAATCCCAGCTTAAAGAGTCATAAGCTTGAGTTATATCTAGCTTGAGCCCAACATTTCCACCTCTCCTCTTAGTATTAAGCTCATTGACCAACTCTGAAGCAAGCACAATTTGCTGTTGTATATTTCTTCCTTTCATAAATGCACCTTGCTGAGGGGAGATGGCTTTATTCATTACACTACCCATTCTTGTTGTTATTATTTTAGTGATTACTTTGAAGCTGAAATTCATTAGACCAATAGGCCTGAATTGTTTAGCCTTCTTTGCATTATTCACTTTAGGAAGTAACTTGAAGAAGTTGGCATTTAATCCATTTGGAATGAAACAATTACTCCAGCAGAATCTAATGGCATTAAAAAAAGTCTATACCAATGATATCCCAAGCATACCTGTAAAACCAGCCAGCGAATCCATCAGGCCCAGGGGCACTGTCAGGATTCATGTCATAAACAACTTTTCTTATTTCTTCAGAATCATGAATTTTCTCCAACATCAAATTATCTTCACCACTTATAACATTAGGAATAACTGAGAAGACTTCAGAGTTGAAAACAACTTCTTTTTCTGTGAACTTTCTTCAAAATAGCTAATTAAAGTGTCAGCAATATCTTTTTGGTCAGTCACTATACAACCATCATCCTATTCTAGCTCCACAATTGCATTTTGAGTTTGCCTTAGTTTCATATTGGTGTGAAAAAATCTGGTATTTGCAGCACCATCCTTCAGCCACATTATTCTTGGTTTTTATCATTCAAGTCATCAAGAATTCCTTTTGCAGAGGTAAGATTTGAAAGGAGATTCTGGTCTTCAGGCTTCATATCAGACAATAGACTAGCATTTAAAACCTCCTTCTCAGCTTCCTGAATCTTAACTCTTAGATCACCAAAAACAAGCCAATTCCAATTTTTTGTGTCTGTTTTGAGTCTTTTAAGCTTGAACATAAACACAAAGACAGGATTACCTCTACAAACACCCTTCTAAGAAGAATTGATCATTTCTTTAAAGCCTTCATGTTCCATCCAGACTTTTAGAGCTCTAAAAGGAGTATTAGAGGGTTTTGGGATATCAGTACAAGCCCCATAAAAGGTTCCATGATCAGACACACCTCTCACTCCCACCTTGTAGCCCCAAGAAGGATAAATATCCAACCATTTATCATTAAATGGTAGCTCTATCCAAGTTACAAACTATTCTCTTAACTCATGTTCTATTGTTACACCAAGAGAATTCTAAACCAGTTTTAGGAGCTTGAATTAAGCCACAACTGTTTAGACAATTACTAAATTCCTTCATTGAAATACTTAAAGGAGATAAACCCCCCCTTCTTCTCATCAGTAGATAAAACAGTATTGAAGTCTCTTATAACCAGCCAATTAAGGTTGATTTAAGTAACTCAAGCATAAAAGTTCATCCCATACCTCTCTTATGTCCACTGTTTTACAAGTTGCATGCACTCCTGTTATAAAAAAAACACACACATCTATAGTAATATCTTGGTCAGTATTTGAAATAATTTTTGGAGTGGCAACTGAAGAATTCCACATAATCCAGATATTACCCTTCCTAACTTCACTTGAATTATGAATAGCACTAAAACTCATGCCAAATAATCTAAGATTTTTGCAAAAATCAGCTGAATACTTAACTTTAAGTTCAGCCAGAATGACTAAAGAAGGTCTAAAACTACTAATAATACTTCTTAGTTTGTCTTTGGCCTTATTTCTTCTCAGGCCTCTGACATTCCATAACAGTACTCTCATTTAGATTTTGGTATTTGAGGAGGAGTGGTGCTCCCTCTCAATATACCTTTTTTCCTTAACTCAGCTTTTTGTTTTTGATTTCTAGTAGCAATAATCCTCACAATGTCAGGAGACTTCATCTTTCCCAATAATTAAACACCAGGAACCTGATTTGCTTCCATTTGTAAAACTGAACTTGAACCATCTTCTTTCTGACTGCAAACAGGGGGGAGAACTGGTTCAGAAGGTATATTATTGCAAGCTGGTATCACATGAATAATTTTATTAGTAGATGGAGCACTTGAAATAGCATCAATAGTTTTTGTGGCTGAAAGGGATGGAAATTCTGAATGAGAGTTCAGCATTTCTTTATTAAAATTTTGCAGGATTTGGAATTTACTAGTAGTGGGAATAGATGAAATAGGGGGAACAATTGCATCATAATGCTCTTCTTCTTCTACTTCTTCTACTTCTTCAACAGTAACATCATCCAGAACAGAATTGACAACTTGAGCCACAACAGAATTTTCATTGTTATTAAAGCATATATCAAACTCCTTATATTCTGCAGACCCAGCTTTCACTTCTTTACTATTATTTCCATTCTTAGGCCTATACACCTTTTTGAACTGTTAGAAGAATCAGGAATGGATCTGTTCTTCAGTCTACAATCACCCTCAATGTGCCTAATTGCTTTGCAAAAATCACAGAAACTTGGAAGTTTAGGAATCAGAACTTTCTGACAGAAACTACCATATTTGTCTTCAATTACCAATCCAAAAGAAATGGGTTTTGACAAATCAATCTCCACTAGGATACTAGCATAATAACCCATTGTTTTCTTCATTGTAGTATCATCTAGTTTTATTGGTCTACCAATTCTTCTAGCTATCTTCATAAGAATTTTCTCCTTCCAATATTCAATTGGTAATCCAGGAAAATGAACCCATACAAAAGCAGAAGAACTCTTTTGATTTATTGGATTAAATTTAGATTCCCACTCTTTAAGACTTAATGATTGATCTGCTACAATTCAATATCCTTCCCAAATCAAATTTTTATCCTCTTCATTTTCAAGGTGAATAATAAAAAAACCTTTACCCAAAGGAAATAGGGTTGCAGAACCTTTCAATTTACTCTTTAAGACTTAATGATTTGATTAAGTGAAATTTTTATAACCCCTTATACGCATGTTTGTCATTTCATATAAAATATGGTCCTCTGACATGCAAAATTATTTGCCTATAATAGCAGTAGCTTGATTAAATGTTTTCATCTTATGATATACATTTGAGGTAAGAAAAACGATAGACAAAAGTGTTATCGTTTTTACAAAAAAACACTAAAACCCATCTTATTTTGTTTGAAACTTTATCACATAAAGTAGCAATCATCATTGTACTGTTAATTTAAAAATTAAAATAAAAAACCATGATGCATGGTGCATCACTACGCCACAGGGGCCTGTTTGTAACGCTTATAGACGTTGCGCAGAATTAAAGCAACGTCTATTAGCGTTGCGCCTACGGCGTCACAAATTTTTCGTGACGTCTATTAACGTTGCTCTAATTAATTAAAGCAACGGAAGTTACGTTGCATCTTCCGTTGCACTTTTTTATTTAAAGCAACGTAAGTAACGTTGCAGAATTTATTTAGAGCAACGTTTTCTGTAATTTAGGCAACGCTTATAAACGTTGCGGATTTTTTAATTAAAATTAAAAAAAAAATACAAAAATTTGTAATTAGAATTTAGAAAAATCAAATACTGTATTTATGTATTACAAAATCTGTATTTCTACA